>JAPMLY010000963.1:0-47500 GCA_026401115.1 Tetraselmis chui
AGCGTGATGGAGGTATTGACGCCGCTGTAGACGGTTACGGTGAGGTCCTCTGCGATGGGAGGGTCGTCGGTGGGTGTGATGAAGAGTCTGATCATCCCCGCCGCCTCTGCCTGCCCATCGCTCACCACAAACACAAAGCTGTCCGGGCCCGAAGCGTCCGGAAAAGCGCTGTAGTTGAAAACAGCAGCTTGGCCATCTTGGTTGAGCAGAGACACCGTCCCCTTGACGGGCGGGCATGCCAGGTAGAAGGTCATTTCATCTCCGTCAGGGTCCACTGCATTCAGCGGCCCCACCAGCTGCCCGTCCTCCAGCAGCTCGAACTCTGCGTCCTCCGGAATGGGAGGGTCGTTGACCGGCACAATGTACATGCTGCGAGAAGCCGTGGCCTACAGTAGGAAACACGTGACGCGTCAGTATCAATATGAGCCCCCAAACGCCAGTGCCTGGGTGTCAGAGGACAGACGACACATGGGAAGCAAGTGCGGACTTGGATGGGCTACTCACAGTGCGCCCCAACACGTCGGTGACCTGGAACCAGATGGTGCGGTTGAAGTTGCGGTCGATATCCACTCGAGGGCCGCTATTTTGAAACAGGAAGCTCTGTAGAGAACAGTACGACGAGGCAGGAGGTCGTCCATCGCCGGGGAATGAGATCAGCGCCCAAAACTGGGAACTGAATGATAAAGTAGAGAAAACAGTAACGTGACTCGGGGTAGTCGACATAAAAAGGAACACGTAGATAAAACCACAGGATGGGCGAGGCGAGCGTCACGACGTAAAACAGTCGCGACTCGAAACGAACGTAAGCTCCTACTAACGATACAGGTTGGGATGGTTTCACAAATTAAGGAAGGCGAAGTGCGAAAGAGCAAGAGAGTCGGTGACGGGATTCTGCATATACCTGAAAGATGGCGCTATAGGTTTCGGCGCTAGCGAGGCCGTCGGCGTTCCACAGCGCGTTGCCTCCAGGGCGGACCGGAACCTGACTAACCTCTTCGTTACTCGGCTGAGGTTCGTACACCACCACATCATTCCCCTTCACCGGCTCCAACCACATCCTGCCGGAGCGGATGAGCGTGTTGTCGGGGTGCACCACCTGCGTGCAACGCAACGACGCAGTGAGACCAGCAATGCCATCGCTTATTCCAGATTTACTGAAGAACACAAGCCCGCACTCTATTTCGATCACATATATTCAAACAACCCAACCTACAATAACCCCGAGAAGAAAATGTGTTGAAGCGCACTTAAATAAGCACAAGAAATGACAGGCACAACACGTTACCTGCACAAACTGGTCCAGCGGTGCCCGGGCTGCCTTCTCGGTAAACTTAGCGGTGGAGTCTGACGGAATGATGCGAGGCGGGTCGAGGCTGTTGAGCACGTCGATCCATACTATGTTCCCTACTGTCGAGGTGGTCAACAGCTCCACGGCGCGGAGCTGCAAAACACGTTTGCCGGCACCAGACTCGGAAGTCGCGAACGTCACAGAGCGCAACACCGCTCCCACGGCGGTGATGGCTGCGGCCGGGTCACCCCGTTCGAGTACCTCGCTAATGTCAACATCATTGAGTTGGTCGTCTTCGTAGTCTTCTGCCACATCCTCGGTCCAGTCGACACCTAGAACCGCATGTACTTCAAGCGTACCTTCTTCCGCGTGCCAAGTAGCCGCGAAGCCGTCGAGCGGGTTGCTCAGAGCCAGCACATCGGCACCGAACACGTAATTTTCGATCAGAGTAAGGTTCAGCCCGCGGACGCGAAGATCGGGCCACGCTTCCGGCCAGCCATTATCGTCCACGATGGCGAGCGCCGCCTCGGGGTGCACGCGCCCTGGTGAGGCGTCTTCGTTGATGGCCATGTACCGGAGCCCACCCGGCGGCGGTGCAATCAGCGGCACCACTTGCACGAGCGCATACACGGAGAAGTGATCCACGTCGACGAAGGCCCAGTACTGTGGCACACCGCTCCCGTCCTCAGCGGGGCGAACCTCCAGACCGATGTCTGCCTTCAGTTCCCAGTCACAGACAGCTGCATAACGGGCAACGCAAACCGCACGAGGGGTGGGTGGTCCAGAAGAGTTCAGTCGGTGGACAAAGATCATTGAAAAATGAAGTTCTTTCGGTGGCCAAAGTAACATTATGCGCCATTTTCACGCAAGTACCAGTCATAGATGACAGAATTTGATGGAAACAATTAGATAAGGATTCGATCATAGCAAATTGGCGAGAATTTGTTTTAGCACATCATGGTAACTAATGCTGGAGTGCCATAGGAGATTGCTTAATTATTGATTCCCAAACATATGAACTGCAAAGACAGAACAAAACCTGATTGTACAAGCAAATCGGCATATATATATACATATACATATACATATAATATATATATATATATATTTTTTTTTTCCGAACCTGTATCGCTGGTGGTGACAAACTTGAGTTGCTCTAGAGACGCCCAGCGCTGGCTGATGCGCCAATACAGGCGGGCGGGTGGGTCAAGGACACCGTTCATCATACGCGCATCGAAGTTGACGTCCTTGAAGCCAAATGGGGAAAAGCGAGTCGACAGGCCGTAGTTGTAGCCGCATTGCATATCGTCACGCAGAACTGGGGATAGACACGCGTTGGTTCCCGGCATGTACGACATCGGAGGTACCTCCACGCTGACACCGTCAGCGGAGCTCAGTTCCACGCCACCTTCGATGCCCACCTCGACACACATTTTGGGGGCCAGCATGGGCGGCCTGACGAAGACGGTGAAGAAGAGCCGGTGGCCGTTATAAAAGGTGTCGGTCGACGCTAAGACGGCACTCACCAGTACCGTCCGTTCTTCAAGCACGTCACTGCGAAGCGCTGCCCGAAGCACCAACGTCTGTCGCTGGTTCCAATTAATTGGTGTAAAAACGAGGGGCGCTTCCTGGTCCACCGCTCGGCGACTCGGCGACGTGTCATCTTCGCCTACGACCGGCAGCGATATCGGCCCAAGCGGCTCGTCGCCCAGCAGATACACGTCCGCAGCGCCGCCCTCGATCGCCGCGGAGAAGGTGATGTCGACGTCGCCCAGCGGGACAGTTGGTAGCAAAAAATCAAGCTCGACGCGGCCGTCGATGGGTGATACTTCGTATGGCGTTCGAACCGGCTGTTCTCCGTCGCCATCGAACCCGCGTCCGCGGAACTGCACGTCGTAGTCGTCCACGTCAAGGCATCTCTTTAGGCATACGCCAATTTTGTCGACGTCCGCCACGTTAACTCGCACCTTAGAGCACACAGCAACAAAGGGAGGCGTCGAGCTAGTAAAGACCAGCACTACCCACAGCTGAAAAGTGTCACGTTCTGACATGAAAGTAAGAAACGCATTTAGTTATTGCATACCTCGACGGGAGAGGCTGCATTCGGTTGGCCGGTGCTGTAGAACGGGTCGTTGCTGGTGGCGACATGGGTGATGCCAAGAAGAGCATCCCCAAGGAAAGTCTGGTTGTAAGGCACGAGAAAAGAAACTTGCTTCCACACGAGCGCCTCTCCGGCGCTGAAGCTCACATTGAAGCTTGCTTCCATCTCCTTGGGTAGACCCTCCAGCCACGTAGTGGAAGTAGAAACGGTGACGTTCTCGGATGGGGCGGTCGCGAGAGCGAGCTGGTACTCCACCAGTTGCCCCTCCTGTGTCGAATCAACCCGCTTACTCACCAGAATCTCCGGTGGCCGAGGGTCAATCACCACCACCTCCAGCTCGTCGTTCTCCAAGCCATCATACGCAGCGTCCAGATCACTCGACACCACTGCGATTACTGGCAGACGGCCCGAGACGCCCGGGTTGGAGGAGATGACAGAGATGATACGAGGGTTGGTGGCCTGTAGGCTAGGCCCAATCACCACCTCAGCTGGCACGAAGGATAGTCCACCTCTAGCTTCCAGAAAGCGAATGGTGATCGGCCCACTGGGCTCCTCCGTCACCTGCACGCTGAACTCGCCCCTCCCGCCACTCTGAAGGCGCAGTTCCGTTGGGTTCACCAACAGCCCTGGGGAGCGAATCTCGGTGATCCGCACTGGGGTTGATTTGGTCAGACCATCGTAGCCGTCATTAATGCTGCTCGCCTTCAGGTTGAGCGCCGTCATGACGACGCCCAAAGTGCGACCATCTACAGGCACGAGCATGCTCACCTCTAGCGGACCCAGGTCCCCCGCGGGAAATACCAAAGTGGTACTTCCCAGAATGCGAATGCGCGACAGAGCGGGAGTGACCTGAACGACCACTTCCTGATCCGTTGGTTTAGATAACTTGATTGGAACCACCTGCAACACCAATTCCAATTCCCATCCAACATTCAGCCTTCACCACAACTGCCGCGTAGACAATTCACAATGTATTGATAAGGGCGGCAAGATGTTATTGATGGACAGCGTTAGATGTCACCAGCCCACTCACCACGGTGTCACCGCCCTCCACGATGGAAATGTAGTCGCCCTCCCCGAGAGGGATCCTGGTGGCAGGATCAAGCACAAGGATGGCAGCATCGAAAAGATTGACGTCCGCAATCTCCACCTGCATCACCTGCGCCTGCCCGGCCGACATCCACTCCCCATCCTCCCCCATCACGCGCGCCGTGTGGAGCACCTCCACCGTGTGCTTTCCCTCCACAAGGCCGTCATCGAACGCGCGAAAGCCGATGTCGATGCGAGCCGTCACACCCGTCACTTCAACGGTGAGGCTGGTGCCGAAGCTCCCCATAGTACGCGTTGATGGATTAAACTGCGCAATCTCGCCATGTAGCTTCGCCAGCGGGGACAGATCGACGATAATCTGAGCTGGGAAACGCTCCCCAGGGTCCACGCTGATGCTGTACACAGTAGGTTCGGCACCCTCGGACGCGTAGATGCGCGACTCTACGGTGAAGCTGAGGACGGCGAGGGGCGGGGGTGGGGGGCTTGGGGGATTGGGAGGAGGGGGCAAGGGGGGTAAGGGGGGGGAGGGGGGCGGCAATGGAGGTGGTGACGGCGGTGGGGGGGAAGGAGGGGGGGAGGGCGGGGGACAGGGATTGAGGCCCGGGACGCCCTCTGCACATGGGGGTAGAGGGGGGAAGGGAGGTGGCGGGGGAGGGGGGGAGGGAGGGGGTTGAGGAGGGGGAGGGGGTGGTGGACTGGGGGGTGGGGGTAGACTCGGGGGAGGGGACAGGGGTGAAGGGGGGGACGGGGGAATGGGGCTGGGTGGGGGTGGGGGCGGGGGAGGCGGGGGGGGCGGGGGTGGGGGACTGGGAGGGGGCATCTTACGGGGTGGGGGGGGAGAGGGAGGGGGGGGAGGGGGCGGGGGAGGGGGCGGCGACCGAGGTGGAGGTGGACTGTCATGCACACAACAATACAACTCAGTCCTTCGCTGTGTGTAAATGTCACATGGAGAGAGATAATTGAAAGGAGCAGAGAGAGCTACAGCCTCATTTAGCTTCTAACTTGACATCATAGCAATATGCATGCACAACTGATAATGTCAAGGAACAGACGGTTGATGCTGAGACGAGCACGTGAGGTGGCAGAAATTTGGATGGAAGGGATTCACCTGGGAGGAGGAGGGCTGAGGGGCGGAGGGGGCGGGCAGACAGGCAGCCCGAATACGTTTGCAGGTCCAGCGCATGGCGGCATCGGTGGTGGGGACGGAGGAGGGGGCGGACTGGGGGGTGGACTGGGGGGTGGGCTAGGGGGAGGTTGAGGCGGTGGACTGGGCGGAGGGCTGGGTGGGGGCTGAGGAGGTGGACTGCAGAAAAAGCATGGAAGTGCGCACATACACACATGGTGGCGCCGATTGGTCAGTGATTGCCAATGCACCAGCTTTTGTGTTATATGACAACAGATTGTGCAAACATGAATGGTAGGATCCCAATCCAAATAGCATTGACATTTATGATGTCCTGAACAGCACTACGACACGTTGCTTGTGCTTGTTGGGTGGATTTCGAACTAAATGTAACGGGAGACATGGCAAGCAAGAAGACACGGGCCGGAAGAAACGAATGTCTGTATGAACGGTTTGCAGCTGAACAGAAAGTACGAGACCGTGAGTGATAGATTGACGCGCATGAGCTTGGCACAGGAGGTGAACTGAAATAGTGAAATGAAGGTAGCCAACAAACCAAAACAGTACCACAATCATGGGCATCGCACCTGGGGGGCGGGGAAGGAGGTGGAGACGGAGGCGGCATAAGCGGCGGGCTTGGAGGCGGATGAGGGGGTGGTGGAGGCGGACTGCAACATAGCACGGCAGCCAGCACAGTATCAGTAATCCTTCACCACCCGAAAGCACCTACTCCTCCCGGCCCCTTCCAAGAAGTGCGAGCATGTGCCAGTGTGAACGCCCTGTGGTGCGACGTGCGCACGTGCGAGGGCGCGACTGAGTGTGTGTTGTCGGCCGGGAGTAGGGGGAAAGTGAGTGAATGCGCGACATGAACTCCAATGTCGTAGTAGCGAAATGTAGACACCGAGCCTGCTTAATATCATACTTTTGCAAGAGGTCGTAAACACTCCGAACGGTATTTGCTTAAAGGGGCAGGCGGAATGAGAATAATCAGAGATGTAGAAATGGTTGACACAGTGCACGGAATCGCGGATGAGGACTGAAGTGACAGAGTATGACTTTGTGGGATTGCGATACCTTGGGGGTGGAAGCGGAGGGGGCGAAAAAGGGGGCAAGGGAGGCGGAAAGGGTGGAGGAGAGGGGGGTGGAGGTCCTGGGACAGGGGGCGGGGAAGGGGGTGGGGGGGGCGGAGGGGACGGGGGTAGTGGGGGAAAGGGAGGAGGGGGGGACGGTGGGGACGGGGAAGGGGGTGGAGGGCGAAGTGGCGGGGGCGGAGGTGGGGAGGGCGGAGGAGCGGGAGGGGGAAGTGGAGGGGGGGAGGGCGGGGGGAAGTCACGGACAGTAATGCCAAAGTTGAGCATACACGCGACGCCAAATTGATTTCTGAAGAAGATGTTGAAGCTGTAGGTGAGTCCAATGTCAGAGACGGTGGGGGTATATTCAAAGGTCCACGTTCCAGGCGTGTCCACCTCCACGCCAACCACGGGGGAGAGGCTCATTCCCGACTGCAATGGACCGGGCAGCGTAGACGCTGTCAGCCCCGAGCTGTCGTCCTCCCCGATCATGTCGAAGCTCAGAGCGTCGCCGGGGTAGAGCTCCCACTTGCGCACCCCACTTGCGGAGGCGAGATAGCAGTCCGGCGGGTCCTGCACGATCTCGATCAAGTAGTCCATGGAGATGTAGTTGGGGCTGCCTGCCAGTTGGTACCGTATCTGAAAAGCGTAGAGATCGCCTGCGCTCGCACCGGTGGTGTCCCACACGATGGTGCAGGGGTCCGGGATGAGAGCGAGCTGCCGTCCCTGGATGGAGGGCTGCGCAAGCAATTGACTCTCACTCAGATCTTGCAGGTAGCAGGCCGGCGGGAGGCCGTCGACAGGTAGAGCCTCCACCAGCAGACGGTTGTCCGTATCGATGGGCACCTGCAAGATGGCGGGCAGCGAGATCACAGGCGACTTGGCGCCCGCCTGGAGTGTGAAGCCGGAGTAGACGGAGAAGTCGCTGTCTGCGCTGTTGACGATGGTGGACAGCCGCTCGCCGCTGATGAAGCCCACTTTCACGAAGGCGCCCGCATAGGCTGGGCTGTAAATGTGAGTCAGGTGCATGGCAGTCATTCGGTAGGAGCCATCGTACTCAAAGTAGAGCTCCTCCACGTAGGGGAGCGACAGCATAAAGGGGTACACGCGCTGCAATCTATTGTCCCCAAACAGGACGTCAACAAAGATGGTGGCGGGGTAGCTGGCGCGCCACGATGTGACGACGCGGAAGTCCACCGTGAGGCCATCATCACGCACTGCATACTCAATCCACCCACCACGAAAGTGTGTGGCGCCCACACCCACACTCTGATGCAGCAGCAGCACCCCCAGCAGCGCCACCAGTACGGGCAGCAGCCGTGGTACCCCATCCATGCTACCTCCGCCACTCCTACTCCCCCTTCCTCCCTTCCTGTCACCCCTGCCTCCAACGCCACCGCCTCCGCTGCTGCCCCCAACGACGACCACGCCCCCCCCGCAACCGTCCTCGCCCGCCCCCACCCAAGACTGAGCGGGGGCAACTGCGACCATATTTATGGCCAGCGCAAGCTGCGCGTGGGATCAGCCCGCTCCCCTTCCTTCTTCCCCGCCTTGGGGCTGCTGAGCTGCTCGCCTGCTCCACGCCGCGCTGTCTCGCCAAGCTCCGGGGGCCCACCCAAGTCCCACTGTTGTCGTGGAGGCGGACCGCGGACCGCGCTCTGCTTGCTGCCCCCGCCGTTGTTAGACAGTGCCCGGTGATATCGGAGCCGCACCGGAGCAGCTCCGGCGGGGGTGGATCACACGTGGGGGAGGCGGAGGGGGGATTTACTACTTCTCGTGGGTGTAGTGAGTGAAAGTGAGTCGTGAAATACACTTTTTTGTCATGACGCGACTGTTTTCGAGAGTCGAGAGAGGGCGCGCGTCATGGACCGCGCCGGAAAATGGCGGTGCCTCCCCGGCCCTTACTGTTCCGTCGTTTAATAATATCACGGCAGGATGAGAGGCACTGCTCGCTGGAGCAACTGCTAAGATAACTCTATCCCGCTACACAACGGAGGGGGGGTCGTCGCGGTTCTGGTTGTCGCTTGCCACATCGGTGGCGTCGGGTTGCCCATGTACCCGTAGTACGTTCAATTCTCTATCTGGGAGGTCAACGTACCCGTAGGCAACGACTTGACGTACAGGTACCTGTACCCCTTCGTTGGCGTGGCCGGCTCCGGATGGCGCACATAGCGGCTGCTCGTACAGGTACATACAGAGAGGAACGTGAATCAATGAAATTAAGAGCTTATTCATGGATCTGAGGGTACCTGGTAAGGAACCCGTACAGGTACCTCCGAGCAGTGTCCTGTATGGGTGTGGTGATGGGTCTGTATGATGCCATCTTTATTTATTTTACCTTTTATTTTTTGCAATTCTGGGGATATGGGACAGGCAGGTAAGCCCGCACAGGCATCCAATGCGGGCGGTGTCATCATATAATTTGCAGCAAGCTCTCGTCTTTCGCGGATGGTGGCAAAGTTCACCCACGTGCCGGCCTAAAACTGTGTGCAGGTAAGAGACAAGCAGGGAGGGAAACCCTAACTACCCGGCACTTATTTGCAGCAAGCTCGATGGCAATAATTCAGTCGATGTATTTGAAATTTGAAACTTGAAATTGTTTACAACATGTGCCGGCAAACTGGACCGATTGCTGTCTCTCGGGCCTCTCTACCAAGCCATTCAGGATTTAAAAGCGAGTTTAGCCCGGGTCTCTTCGACCAGGTACACGTATTGACACACCTAGCTTCACTGTGTGTCGACGTTCCTCGGGAGATTAAAAACTGTAAGCAATTACAGCAATTGCCACAGCCCCCCCGCCTAAGCAGTAACATCGTAGTAATTTTGTAATCAAGAAAAGCAGATCTAAAAATAAATCCACTTGTCGAGAAATGCAAAACTAAACTGCTGCTCGACCTTCACGATGCACGGCCCGCTCCCGCCGAACCGGGGTGCCGACCGGCCTAGGCCGGTCGGCGTTCGGGAGGGACGCCGGGCCAGCCTAATCTAGCTCCCGCGTGACTTCGGTCTTGCCGAAGATAGGAGGGGAAAGGCTGGCAAAAAACCTCTCCTCGCGTGGTCGCTCGTCGATCCCGTCGCCGCATCCCGTAAACCCCGCCCCAAGGTCGTAGCTGCGTCCACCGACGCGACAGTCCTCCTTGTCGAGGTTCCCCGTCACCTCGAGGACAGGTGGGGGGGACCGAGACACACATGCATAGAAAAGATGGGCGCTCCTGCCTCCGCGCCTGAATTTTCCCCTCTCATTTCCTCGGTTTTTTCTCTGTCTGGTACCCGGGTAGCTGTGAGATAGTCCGGCTTGTGTCCGGCTCTGTCTGGTACCCTCCCCCCTTTGATCGCGCGTCCACCGAGCAGCCTTTGTTGAGCGGGGGCCTCCGCGCTCACCCGGGCCCACGCTCAAGAAATCTGTAGGTCTGTCGGGGCAGTGGATGTCGAAGAGGGGGGGGGGGGGGGGGGGGGGGGGGGGGGGCAGGTCACCGTAGTCCGATCTGGCGGGCCGCGGGCGCACGGAAATTATGCAAAACCCTACGTACGGGGTTTTCCTTGTGTCGCTCCTTCCGCCGCGACCGTCCTCCTTGTCACCCAAGCTTACTCCTCCCCCCGGGAGATGTAGCTTGTCGACGGGGCGGCTCGCTAGTGAGCTCCTTCCTTAGTGCTGCTTCCCGACTAGCTCGACGCCGGGTACGGACATTAGTTTAGTTTTCCGAAAAAATCCCTCCGTACTGGGCTTTCCGGCGGTGGCTGATCCCGAGGATCGCCGCCGCGTCATATGGCCGCTCCTCCGCCTGCGACCGGCCATCGGCATGTGCCATGTCTTGCCTCACCCCCCGGGGAAGGTTCGACTGGTACAAGGCTGGTAGCCGGCTAGCGAGCGCCCTTCACTGGCGCTGCGTCCCGGCTAGTCACCACCAGCTCCTACACCCGCCTCCCACCTCTGATCCGGCCGCACCCTCCTCGCCATCAAACGCTTCCGTAGTACAGGCCCCACCCCCTCGAAGTAGGACTGTATTTAGGATTATCTAACCGAGAAAAAACATATCGGACGGGCCGAGCGGGAGATCTTGGTGCCGGTATTGCACAAAAAGCACTTTTTCAAAAGCCCTATGTATATGGCTTTCCCGACTGCTGTTGATCCCGCGGATCAAGCTGTTGGCCCTCTTAGCCCCCTACCGTGCCAGGCATGGCACGGCTACGGGGTTTTCAACGCCCACCGCCGCTGCGCCGCCGGCGGGCGCACATGCGATGTATTATTATAATAAAAGGTAGTGGAAAAAAAGCCAAGCGATCGACCGACTCCACCGCCACATGCGCCAACCGGCCCCCATCCGCCAAAGCGAAGGGATAGTAGTCATGGACCGACTGAACCGAAGACGTGCCAAACAAAGAAGAAATGCGGAGATCCGCATCGAGTTTTCCCTAATGAGCTCCCAATGCAAGATTGCCCGGGAGTTGGAGACGAGCACCTATACGAGGAACATTCAACATTGGTGTTTGTGCGAGCACTTGTGACCGTCACATCAACAACAAGATGACGGTGTGGAGCCTTGAAATCTAACCAAACCACATCCCCAAGACGATCTCGAGAAGCTCCCGACCGAATACGGCGGACCTCCAACCGCAAGTCCCGCCCCTTAGTAGCCCCCGCTTCAAGCATGAACTCTTAAAGCACGTAGACAATCCGATCGCGTGGAGCTGAATGACGCACCAAGAGCACGGGCACCAAGGGACGTGGTCCATGAGCATAGCAGTTGTCGAGCGCTCACCCGACATAGAGGTCCCCCATACCGTCGACGAAGATCCATGCCCACGAGACTCTGAGGAAGCCTCATTGCACCGAGGGCACTTCCGAACATGAGAGGGGCAGTTAGGCTCACCACCCAGTGCGCTGCCATCGTATAAAATCGGATGGCACCCTGAAAATGGACTCATACGAAGCGAAATAGAGAGCTAAAGCTCCGCGACCCGTATTGGAAATCACCCTCACATAGTCCGGTGGGGAAGGTCTGCAAAACGCCAAGAGGTCAAGGCAGGCCCGGGCACGAAGAATGCGGGAAATTCCCCGTTTGATATTGCCCCCAAAATCTCCCGAGCGAGTGAGAGCATCGGGAGTTTAAAATTGTAGGCAAGTCAATAGGGTAGCAGGCACCACCGCATTGTTGACCGGAAATACCACCAACTCGACATCGGGCCCATCATAGTCGGAAAAGTTTCGATTTAGTGTGATTGTCAACACCACGAGATCCGATTCCGAAAACCCGCCCATAATGGAAATCGTATCATACAAACTGCGCAATTGGACCGCCCACGGTAAAGTAGAAGTGGCAACATTGAGTAGTTGCTGTCGGATAAGACCGCACATAGGACCTAGCGACGGGGACTTGTAATCAATAGTGAGGTTGGCGAGGGTCGCAGTGAATGAACTATAGTGAGAAGGTTCAGCGTCGAGCTCGAGGGACGGTACATTAAGCCCCCCAAACTCCGCGGGCAGGGAATGCTTGCGTATAGCACAATTCATTTGATCAAGCGTTTGTAAGCCCTTGGAAACGCCCAAGTTCCGGAAAACTGCAGTACGAACGGGCCTATCTGTAGTAGCAAAGGCACGGTCAACAAATATCGGGGGGGGGGGTGCGGAGCAAGAACCCATAGCGGCGTACCGCACACGTGATCAACAAGCGAAAAGTCGCATGTGCTTCTACGAAGCTCGACATAGCAAGCAAACGATCTTGTCCAATAGGAGCTGATGAGCCTCCACGGTGTTTTGCCGCCAAGAATGAACATATTTCTAATTGCGAGGTACCGGAGGGCCATCCGTCATCGAGAAGTCCATCGCCCAAGGGGTTCCCATGCTACTAGCTAGTACCCGTAACAACGGGGATCATCGCGCGTATCACCTCAACAAGTTAATGGGTTGTGTCCGGGGGTACCATGCACGAAGACTTTATTGGTTGAACCCTCGAGCTCAGTTTCCCCAATTCCTCCGTAGCCATCGCAATCACTGTCGGGACGAAAGGCGTTTCGATCAAGTACTTTCCATCGTCAGAGAAGCTTGGCAGCTTGCTTTTTGTAAGCTAATTGAAGACACTGACTTGTTCTTGCTTGCGGTTACTATTGCATGTGGAAGTGAAAGAGAAATGAAAATATGCATGACTGATAGTGTTTAACAATGGAATGTAATTGAACAAAAAAATTGTTAAAAGGCCATGCCGCCTCCCTCTCTTGCACTAGGCTTAAATAGCTCTAGCCTAGCTAGAGTGCACTTGCTCTCGCTTGGTCTTCGTGCAAGGTGCTAGGGCTGAAATTGAAATTGAAATTGTTTACATCAATACCAGTATAAACCACGTGCTGTCTTTGCCCCCCCCCTGTGCTACGCCAATATGTAGGACTCATAAGCAGGAGGTAGACCGTGAACCATTAATCCCAACCTCTCCAATGGCAGTGACGATACCGTCTAAAACATAAAGGTAACCAGGTATTTAAATTTTTTGATCTACACGGTTTTTTTGGATACAATATGAAATATAAGATGTCGCTAGTCTCCACGATACGCGGCCTGCTCCAGCCGCTGCGGGGTCGCTGATGAGCAAGGATGTTCAGCTTGAGCTAGTCGAGTAGAACCTATCCGACCTCGGCTCTTGTGCGACTCCGGTCGTGCCGGAGCTAGTGGGGGAAGGCATGTGAAAAACCCCCTCGCTCAGGTCGTCGTCGGTCCCGTCTCGATCCGTGCTCAACCCCGCCCGAGGTATTAGCTGCTCCTCCCGACGCAGCGCGCCACCTAGCCGAGTCTTCTCTCCTCCTTCGGGGGCTGAGAAGGGAAAATAACTAGGCAGCAGACGGTGTCCGGCTGGCTCTCATGCCTCCGGGCCAGATTTTCTCTTGTCCCCTGTTCTTGTTCCGTCTGTTTCCAACACCTATCTGATCGCACTGTGGCCGTCCGTACCCTCCCCCGGGGGTTTACGTTGTTAGGGGGCCGCCTTTATGAGCAGTGTGCCGTTACGATAACCCTAGGCACACTGCATGAGGCAGCCTATCGATAACCGGGTACCGACTAGGGAAGGGGCTGGTAGAACACACGGATCGAGTCGCCGGTCCTCAAAAAATGGTGAGTACGGGAATTTTTCCAAAACCCCCCGGACCGGGCTTTTTCGGTGGCGGGTGATCCTAAGGACCGCCGCCGGCAGACCGTGCCGCTCCTCCGGCTGCGACCCACCTCCGTCCTCCGTAGCATCATGCCTCGCCCCCAGGGGAGACTTAAGGCTCTCGCAGGGCTGGCGACTGCTAGCGAGCGCCGTGCCCTAGCGCTGCTTCCCAGATGTCCGCCGCCTGCTCCAATACCCTCGTCCCTCCGCCGATCCGTCCGTACCCTTCTTCGCCACAAATATTTCGCAAACGCCGCTCCCGCCCCATCGTCGGGAGAGTATCTGCGAGTAGTCATTCGCGGAAAAGACATATCGGACTGGCCGAGCGGGAGATCCCTGTGCCGGTGTACGGATATAATGTTTTTCCAAAACCCTCCGTACTGGGCTTCCCGACAGCTACTGATCCCGCGGATCGCAGCTGTCGGTACCTCGTTTAGCCCCCTACCGTGCCAGGCCTAGCACGGCTACATGGTTTCCTGCGCCCACAGCGTGGAGGTGGAGGTAGGTGCCGACGGGCCTGCGAGCGCATCCCTCTCCGGGGCCGCCGCCGCTGCGCCGCCGGCGGGCGCCAAGGTGCTAGGGCTATCGTAACGGTTTGAAACAAACAAGTGACGCGGCTTG
This sequence comes from Tetraselmis chui, assembly GCA_026401115.1. Taxonomy (NCBI): domain Eukaryota; kingdom Viridiplantae; phylum Chlorophyta; class Chlorodendrophyceae; order Chlorodendrales; family Chlorodendraceae; genus Tetraselmis; species Tetraselmis chui. Next base: position 14,387 of record JAPMLY010000963.1, read on the forward strand.
TATGTCTTGGGAAATCAAACCAGCGCGTCACCTAGCTAGTTAGATTGAATGTGAGTACTTGTACGTACCGGTAAGTACTAGTAATACAATACGCCTCAATACCTTCGCTAAATTGAATTAGCGACGTAACCACGTGATACGTCCTTCCGATGGCAAAGCGCGAGTTCACTTAGTAACGAGTACATGAACAATGACATGTAATGTATTGTTACATGATTGTACTCGTCACACTCGTACCCTCCCCCTCGTGACAAATCGATGAGGCTAGCCGGGAGGCTGATCTCCATGGTGGTCTTGGATCCTTTCCATAAGCAATCATTAGGACTCATGGATGCGCGGTGGATGAGTGTGCATGCAGTCGATATACGCCTTAGTCTTGGCAAATGCCTGCCATTGGGGCGTCTCCATGAAATCTTGTAACGCCGTGGTACGATATACATCCATCGTTCAACCAGTGCCATAGAGGTGGAATGTCGTCATCACTGAAGTGTGACATGAAGAGCAAATATTTGCCTCTTCGTCTATGTAACGACTTGATGCACACAACGGAGATATGAGTCACGTCAAACTCATCATCGTCTCCTTTTGGAACAGTGACTTGGAGCAGGTCGAAGCGAAGATGTAGAGCATGGTCGTAGATTGTTGACGTGAAACACCGGGTGTAAGCGTATTGTCGCTTGCAACCGTAGTATGCTAGTGTGTTTCCTTATTTGCTCCTCGAATGGAGAAGGTCCAAGCTGTCGATCACGTAGCTTTCGGTTAGGCTGTCCATTTAAGAAGAGGTTATTTGTAACGCATGTCACCTTGTCTCCTCGAACGAAGTGCGGGACTGTCCACAGTTTTGAACAAGCTAGGCGCCCGCCGGCGGCGCAGCGGCGGCGGCCCCGGAGAGGGATGCGCTCGCAGGCCCGTCGGCACCTACCTCCACCTCCACGTTGTAGGCGCTGGTAGCTATGTAGCCGTGCCATGCCTGGCACGGTAGGGGGCTAAACGAGGTACCGACAGCTGCGATCCGCGGGATCATCAGTAGTCGGGAAGCCCGGTACGGAGGGTTTTGGAAAAACATAATATCCGTACACCGGCACAGGGATCTCCCGCTCGGCCAATCCGATATGTCTTTTCCGCGACTAACTACTCGCAGGTACTCTCCCGACGATGGGGCGGGAGCGGCGTTTGCGAAATATTTTTTGGCGAATAGGGGTACGGACGGATCGGCGGAGGGACGAGGGTATTGGAGCAGGCGGCGGACAGCTGGGAAGCAGCGCTAGGGCACGGTGCTCGCTAGCAGTCGCCAGCCATGCGAGAGCCTTAAGTCTCCCCTGGGGGCGAGGCATGATGCTACGGAGTACGGAGGTGGGTCGCAGCCGGAGGAGCGGCACGGTCTGCCGGCGGCGGTCCTTAGGATCACCCGCCACCGAAAAAGCCCGGTCCGGGGGGTTTTGGAAAAATTCCCGTACTCACCATTTTTTGAGGACCGGCGACTCGATCCGTGTGTTCTACCAGCCCCTTCCCTAGTCGGTACCCGGCTATCGATAGGCTGCCTCATGCAGTGTGCCTAGGGTTATCGTAACGGCACACTGCTCATAAAGGCGGCCCCCTAACAACGTAAACCCCCGGGGGAGGGTACGGACGGCCACAGCGCGATCAGATAGGTGTTGGAAACAGACTGAACAAGAACATGGGACAAGAGAAAATCTGGCCCGGAGGCAGGAGAGCTAGCCGGACACCGTCTGCTGCCTAGTTATTTTCCCTTCTCAGCCCCCGAAGGAGGAGAGAAGACTCGGCTAGGTGGCGCGCTGCGTCGGGAGGAGCAGCTAATACCTCGGGCGGGGTTGAGCACGGATCGAGACGGGACCGACGACGACCTGAGCGAGGGGGTTTTTCACATGCCTTTCTGTTAGCACTAGCATCCCGTTGCATAGTACTTATGTACAAGGTAGCTACTTGTCATTCTAGTATTTAGTGATATGCTATTAGCGGTACTCTATTCCCTATTAGTGGCGGTCGGCCGGCCCTGCCGGTGCCTTCGCCGGCCGCCATCTCTCTCCTCTCACTTCTCTAGTCACCCAAGCCGGCCCCCCTGTGGGGCCGGCACGACCTCCGTGTAACTATCCGTTCCCAACTCTAACATGCTATGGGCCCTCCACCAAGTTACACTAGAGAAGAGCGTGTGTAAAGCGCTCGGCGCCACGCTAGTCCTACCTACTCCCACGTAAAAAAGAGTAGAGCGTGTGTAAAGCGCTCGGCGCCACGCTAGTAATTCAGGGATTGGATCCGCCATTTTTTTGTTGGGTTCGGATCCATGAGTACTTGATTTTTTAGGATCCGGAACTACTGAGTACCTCGAAAAAAGGGATCCGGATCCCGCGATTACCTGTGATTCTAGGGGTCGGACCCCGCGATTACCTACTGAACCTTGGGTTCGGACCCCGCGATTACCTGTGATTCCAGGGTTCGGACCCCGCGATTACCAGTGATTCTAGGGTTCGGACCCCGCGATTACCTACTGAACCTAGGGTTCGGACCCCGCGATTACCTGTGATTCTAGGGTCCGGATCCAGCGATTACCTGTGATTCTAGGGTTCGGATCCAGCGAGTACCTGTGTTTTTGATTCCGGAACCGAGTACATGAGTACTTCTAAATTTTTTGGTTCCGTTGGATTCGTTGGGTTCGCGATTCCAACAAGTACTCGAAGTACTCATGCAAATTGATACAAATTGCGCATTTTGGGGGAAGTTTGTACTGCAATTTGAATTTTTACATCTCTATTAGTTCTATGCGCCTGCTCATGCTTGGATCCCATACAGTAGATACGTACAATTCACTTCCCATACTTTCTGCCCGCTGCAAACATATTTAGTACTTTACAGTCTATCCCATACAATTTAGCAAAGCTTTTGGTCCCTCCGGCAAGTGCCACAAGCAACGTATGTGAGTTTTTTTTTTATTTTTTTTTTTGTCTTTTTTGAGCCGGAGGGCTAAAGAGTTTATAGCCCTCCGGCTCAAAAAAGACACTTGCCATCACAGGGAAACAGATTCCGATGCAGTACCATTTTTCACATATGATGTGACAAGTAATGCCAAATGGTTTATCGCATGGCCAGTGCGAGTCCACCAAATGAACATTAAATGCACAAAATATGGATGAAAACAGGTTTAAGACAACCATTTCTTACAGTTTATATAGACTTGTGACAACCATATTCCTCGCGCATACATAATTCAACAATTACATGAGACTAACAAGGCATCCTCTAGGCTATCTTCCTTGGTGTTCTTCTTGAACGCGTCATGCGTTCGCCCCGCTTTGTTGAACAAACGCTCGCATGCAGCAGAGGTAGCAGGCATAGATAAGTACTGCCGCGCCATTAAAGCCAAGTCGGGGTACAGAGCTGCATGTGTTTTCCACCATGTCAACACACAAATGTCCTTGTCCGTTTCTTGGGGCAGCTCAAGGTAACGCTCTAAGTCATCCTTTTCCACGTGCTTGGCTGTAGAGGGCGTCACACGCCCAGTCAAATCCCCGGAAAGGAATGCAGTGAAAGACTTACTCTTCGACGACATCAATTGCTTGCCAATCTCTGCAGCTGGATAGGCACTGCCTTCTGCCTCGCTCTCTTCCGGCTCTGTGCGCCACCGCTCTCCAAATTCTCTTCTTGCAGCCGCCAAAATTGTAGGCGCAAAGTCTGGGCGAATGCCATTGAAGTCCAGATTCTTAAACCTGCACAATTCACATTTTTAGTTAACATAGCAAATGCACAAGTAAATTTGCATACACACACACACACAGAAACACGTAGAGAGCATACAAAATAGGTACACAAACGAACACCACACACACATACACACACATTCAGAAGTAGATGCACATACAAGCCTACACACACAAGCAGATAAACACAAACACATGCATAACACAAACACACATGCAGAAGTACATGCGCATACAAGCACGCACTCATACAAATATGCATAAGCATATACACGCAAACACACACACACAAGGACGCTCAGATACAATCACATCTAATTATCAACATTTAATATATTTATCAGGTATATAATAGAAACAAATGTGCAAAATCTAAACACAAGCACACACAACCATTACAAGGTACTCACCGAATGTCCAGCAATGTCGCAATCCCTATCTTGATGTAATCGTTCTCCCTTATGTTCGTGAAAAAACGCTCAATGATTCCGGCCCGCAGACTCTCCCTTGCCTCCGCCATATGAGGCTCCGTGTCCTCCGCTTCGATGGTGTACAAGTCCATATCCCTCCGCTCATCTTGCAATGAAACGGGCCTGTGTGACGACAGCTGCTCTAACAAAGTGCCTAACATAGGGTAAACAAGGGATATGGTAACATAGTCACCCTGCAGCAAATTCACAACTTGAGCCACTGGCCACAGGATCGCAGCTAGCTCTCGAATAGTCTCCCAATCCTCAGTGTTGATGGCGAAGTCCGAATACACCTTCCCATCGTCATTGGCAACGCAACCATTGGGTACCTAGTATAGAATTAATATCTCAGTAAATGAACAGTAATGCAACTTAACAATAATGCAATGAAAACACCGCAAGACTGTACTTACTTGTAACATATACTCGGTAATTGCTTCAGCGTTCTGCACAAACCACACAGCCTGAGGAAATAAGCCTAACCAACGAGTGGCTGACTTGGTACTTGGCTTACTTGTGGGAAGACCCATCCGAGTTTGAATCTCCGACAGCTTGGCAGCGCCCAAAGTGCTCCTAGAAAAGTGGGCACTCTGACCTTGCATTGCTCGGGAACAATCCTTGATGTGCGGCTCCTCCACGAACTTGTTGACACACAACTGAATGCCATGAGTAACACAGGTATGTCCATCCAATGCACCCCATCCTTTCTTCATGTTTGCTCCATTGTCGCACACCTAGGCAACCGTCAAACCATCTTCATTCAGAGACATACATAACAAGCAAAAACAAAAAGCCAAAATCTAAACTAACTCTTACCTTACTGAATATTGATTCATACACAGTGTCCACAGCTTCGACGCCTTCCAAGTCGTCTGCTTCGACAAGCTCTCCCACATTCACTCCAGCAAGTTTGCGCTTTGTCGTTTGCAAAATATTCTCACCTGTGTGGGAAACCTTTCCGTAGGGCTCGCAAATAACCAAGCGCTTCATAAGTTGCCACGATCCGTCGATCCAATGCACCATTACCGCCAACAATGAAACAGAATTCTCCCCCCAAATATCTCCAGATATGCACGGCTTCAATCCGTCTTGAAACAACCCATTCATCATGACTCATGTTTCAACAAGTGTCTGAAACAAGCAAAATTAATTACCTTAGTTATTTTTAAAGGCAACACGCAGTCATACATTCAAATAAACCAACAGTAATTACCTTTTGAGCCAAGGATGCCATGCAACGCATTACCGTCTCACGACATGGACCGCTATATGCGCCTCCCGAAATAGCATACATCACATCCTTGAGCTTTGTGTCCGACTCCATGATCCCGAATGGCCGACATCGCTTGACCACCCAAATTGTTATCAACTCGTCAAGGTACTGTTTCCTTTTCGCAGAAATCTACGAATAGAGTCAACAACGAATGAAAGGTCAATAACATGCTATCATTAAGTCAATAACATGCTACTATACAATCACAATGGGACATGACTTACCTCTGCTTTGATCACGGTGGGGACAGAGACATCCCCAACTTGAATGTTTTCACTAGTAGCCAAGTCCTGTCTGTGCTCACCTTTATGCCGACATCCGAGGTGCTTGATAAGATTTGAGGTCCCTCCGCTGTACTTGAGCTTGACTTCCTTTGGACACAACTTACATACGACATACTTGACACCATTGGGGAACTTCTTTGGCTTCTGGAAATGATTCCAGCATTGAGCATTGTAGATCTTCTTCTTCGGCGGCGCCAAGTCGTCATCCACGATGACCTCTTCATCGCCTTCGTTATCTTCTTCGATGCCTTCTTCAACCTCGTTTGATGTTACAGTGGCTTTAGCTTGCAGCCGGTTCTTCCTCTTCCTGCTTATCCGATTCGCCTCTCGATTTCGTGCCTCCTGCAGAAACACAATGCACCCATCAAAAGTTAGTAATGGAAACATGAAATTGTAGCGAAAGAACAGAAAAGAACACAAAGAACAGAAAAGCATCACAGAACAGCGATAACAAAGTGTCGACAAGCCCAACTGCAACGCTATTACTATGGCTTCGATAGAGCACATAAACAGAGACGTAAAAGTGCGGGCGGAGGCGGGGAGTGGGCGCCATACGGCGCTACCGAACAGCACAGTGCAACAATATGTCAATATGCTTAACGACAAAGTAACCTTTTATGTGGGAAAGCAAAGAACAGAAAAGCATCACAGAACAACGATAACATAGTGTCGACAAGCTCAACTGCAACGCTATTACTATGGCTTCGATAGAGCACATAAACAGAGACGTAAAAGTGCGGGCGGAGGCGGGGAGTGGGCGCCATGCGGCGCTACCGACCCGCACAGTGCAACAATATGCTTAACGATAAAGTAACCTCTTACGTAGGAAAGCAAAGAACAGAAAAGCATCACAGAACAACGATAACATAGTGTCGACAAGCTCAACTGCAACGCTATTACTATGGCTTCGATAGAGCACATAAACAGAGACGTAAAAATGCGGGCGGAGGCGGGGAGTGGGCGCCATGCGGCGCTACCGACCCGCACAGTGCAACAATATGCTTAACGATAAAGTAACCTTTTACGTGGGAAAGCAAAGAACAGAAAAGCATCACAGAACAGCGATAACAAAGTGTCGACAAGCTCAACTGCAACGCTATTACTATGGCTTCGATAGAGCACATAAACAGAGACGTAAAAGTGCGGGCGGAGGCGGGGAGTGGGCGCCATGCGGCGCTACCGAACAACATAGTGCAACAATATGCTTAACGACAAAGTAACATTTTATGTGGGAAAGCAAAGAACAGAAAAGCATCACAGAACATCGATAACAAAGTGTCGACAAGCTCAGCTGCAACACTATTACTATGGCTTCGATAGAGCACATAAACAGAGACGTAAAAGTGCGGGCGGAGGCGGGGAGTGGGCGCCATGCGGCGCTACCGAACATCACAACGCAGCTAACTCGGGGGTGAGGGCAGAGCACAGGGGGGGGGGAACTCTTGCTTACCTCTTCAACTTTCTCTTGCTCGTTGTGAAAATCTTCAAGCAGGGTGGACCAATTGGCTTGCCGCCTTACGTTGCGCTCGGTTTCTGAAGTGGCGGCCTCCTCCGGCAGTCCTTCCCACATAACTTTATACGTCAACATTCCACACCTGTTTCCTTGGCTAACAATTTTCTTAACTACATAGTGTCCTTTATTACTATACGGATATGCACCTGTTTTTGACTGAGGTGTCCTAAACACCCTATCTGAATTCCAAACAAGCTCCTCTTCTGCACGTTGGATAGCCGTCGATGACAAGCTCTTCCCTGATCTAGACGGTCTACTACTTCCCGCTTGCCCCGCCATTGTTGCTAACTATGAAAGGATTGGATGTGGACGGGCAGATTATGGTGGATTTCAAGCGCGTACGCACCGTTTAAATGGCCCTTGGGTGGGCTACAATCGATTCAAGGCTGCGGAATGACAACAATCTGGGCTATTGAACCAATCCTAGACATACACCTCAGCAGATTTGCATTGCCAAATACCTCCCAAAAAAACAGCGTGTCACTTCGGGCAATCACAGATTCGTGAGATACTCGGAATCGTGAGTATTGATTGGGTATCACGATTCCACATCGTTTTGCGAGGATGAGGTACTCGCGATTACCGCGGATCCATTAAATACCGGATCCAACGATTACTTACAATAACTGGTACCGGAACCAACGATTACTTACAATTCATGGTACCGGAACCAACGATTACCTACTGAACCTAGGGTTCGGACCCCGCGATTACCTGTGATTCTAGGGTTCGGACCCCGCGAATACCTACTGAACCTTGGGTTCGGACCCCGCGATTACCTACTGAACCTAGGGTTCGGACCCCGCGATTACCTGTGATTCTAGGGTCCGGACCCCGCGATTACCTGTGATTCTAGGGTCCGGACCCACGAGACCAAGTCCGAACCCGAGTAGTCTCGTGGATTCGCGGCTCCTTAGGATCCGGATCCAGTCCCTGTAGTAATTTATCGTCCCACCGACCCCACGCTTCGCCTTCGAGATGGTTGTCCGCGACTGTCTACCATCTCCCACGTAAAAGGAGAAGAGCGTGTGTAAAGTGCCCGGCGCCACGTTCGCCCCACCCAGCTTTCAGTATCACCTAGCCTTTCAGTACTTTAATTAGTATTGTTATTGTTTTTTCCCGAGGCAAATGCCGCAACGCTCACCTTACTTAGCGAGGAGCTTAACTTTCCTACGGCGAAAAGGGGGAGTCAACACGAGCGCCCGTCTATGTTTTTTGCGTGCCTACACGCTCCTATCGGCCTTGTTGGCTGTGCTTCTTCCTCGCCGGTCGCTCTCATGCGTCGGCTAATTCCCCCGTGGACGGTTTTTCCCGCTACATGTCAGAATAGTACATTACGCAGTACATTCGGAACTGCTTCATATCGGCAACTCGCCGGTAGCGGCACGTTCTTGTGAGCGCATGTCGCTACACCTACCCGGCCGGAGACACACGCTACAAGCACTGCACCTTCTACCAAGATGACACCTTCCTCAACGCAAGCTAGGACGACGTCAAGACCTCGGCTACCTTGAGGGAGGGTGTTAGCACTAGCATCCCGTTGCATAGTACTTATGTACAAGGTAGCTATTTGTCATTCTAGTACTTAGTGATATGCTATTAGCGGTACTCTATTCCCTATTAGTGGCGGTCGGCCGGCCCTGCCGGTGCCTTCGCCGGCCGCCATCTCTCTCCTCTCACTTCTCTAGTCACCCAAGCCGGCCCCCCTGTGGGGCCGGCACGACCTCCGTGTAACTATCCGTTCCCAACTCTAACACTTTCCCCCCTGGCTCCGGCACGACCGGAGTCGCACATGAGCCGAGGACAGGCAGGTTCGACTCGACCAACTTAAGCTGAACATCCTTGCTCATCAACGACCCCGTAGCGGCTGGAGCAGGCCGCGTATCGTGGAGACTAGCGACATCTTATATTTCATATTGTATCCAAAAAAAAACGTGTAGATCAAAAAAATTAAATACCTGGTTATCTGTATGTTTTGGACGGTATCGTCACTGATAATGAAGAGATTGGGATTAATGGTTGACGGTCTACTCCAGCATATAAGGTCACAAATAAAAGGCGTTGAACGGGGGGGCCAGAGACAACAACCGGTTTATACTAGTATTGTTGAAAACAATTTTAGTTTCAATTTCATTGAACGAGCTTGCATTTCATCTTTGTGCAACTGTAGAACCTAACATACTAGAGCGTGTACCTCATGTAGGAATCGCAGCTGCTAGACTCGTCTTGCGAAATCAAAACTAAATGTCGCATGGTGAACAACATGTAAAGGGGCTCCTCATGAGAAAGCCGAAGTTCGCCTAAAAGAAAGTGTGCTCAATTCCAAGCGCACGGGTAGCATTGTACGCAAATTTCACTTGAGGCAACATACATGTCTAGTTTGTTCCATCGTTTAAACACAAACGGCGCTAAAATTGCTGTAACGTGTTGTTGACGCGCTCCGTTAGGCCATCCGTCTCCGGGTGACGATTGGAACACATGTTGAGCCGCGTTCCAAGGCGTCTCCAAAGCGTTTGCCAATAGCCACTGACGAACTTCGGGTCGCGATCACTAACCAACACTTAGGGCAGTCCGTGTAATTTGTAGACTCCTTATTTAAAAAACTTACAGTTTCCTTTGTTGTAACGCTTTATGTACACGGCAAGAAATGGGCCATTCGAGTCAGATGGTCGACCACAATCAACACACTATCAAAGTCATTGCTCACTAACAAGTGTGTTAAATTCGCTTACACCCGGCGTTTCACGTCAACAATAAAAGACCTTGCTTTGCATCTTTGCTGCGACCTAATGTCCCAGTAAGTGGTCGTAAAAGGAGACGATGGGGAGCTCGACGTCTTCCACATCTTAACGGTCTTGATTAAGTCGTTACCTAGACGGGGAGGCAAATATTTGCTCTCCATGACGCACTTTTGTGATGACGACATTCCACCTCTATGGCACATGTTGAACGAGGTCCATCGAACCACCGCGTTACAAGATTTCTTGAAGACGCCCCAATGGCACAATTTTGCCAAGACTTAGGCGTACATCGACTTGATGCACGCTCATCCAACGCGCTTTCATGGGTTCCAATAACCGCTTTAGTAAAGGAGCCTAGACCACGGAGGTTAGCATCAAGATCTGTCGAGAGGGGGTATACGAGTGTGACGAGTACAATCATGTAACAATACATTACATGACATTGTACATGTACTCGTTACTAATTTAATCCATTCTTTTCCATCGGAAGGACGTACAACGTGGGTACATCGCTATTGTAATCTAGTAGATGATGCGTAATGTAGTACCATTACCTCCCGGTGCGTACACGTACGCACAGTTAGACTAACAAGCGAGATGACGCGCTTGTATGATTTCCCGAGACGCATGACGCGCTGGTTTGATTTCCCGAGAAAGACAAGCCGCGTCGTTAGTTTGTTCAAACCGTTACGAGAACCCTAGAACCTTGCACGAGAGCAAGTGCAACCTAACTAGGACGGACCTATTTAGGCATAGTGTGTGTAGAGGATCTACACGCGGTGGGCGTTGGTAACCATGTAGCCGTGCCATGCTTGGCACGGTGGGGGACTTAACGAGGTCCATGCAGCTGCGATCCGTAGGATCATCAGCCGTCGGAAAGCCATGTACGGAGGGTTTTGGAAAATCGCAATATCCGTACACCAGCACAAGAATTTCCCGCTCGGCTAGTCCGATATGTTTAATCGTGACTAAATACTCGCACATACTATCCCGACATAGGGGCGGGGGCGGCGTCTGCGAAATTGTTTTGGCAAAGAGGGGTACGGACGGATCAACGCTGGGACTAGGGTGTTGGAGCTGGCGGCGGACACATGGGAAGAAGCGCTAGGGCACGGCGCTCGCCAGCAATCGCCAGCCATGTGAGTTTTAAGTCTCCCCTGGGGGCGAGGCTAGAAGCTACGCATGATGGAGGAGGGTCGAAGCCGGAGGAGCGGCACGGTTTGGCGGCGGCGGTCCTCAAGATCATCCGCCGCCAGAAAAACCCGGTACGGGGAGTTTTTGGAAAAACATTCCCGTACCCACCATCTTTTGAGGTACAACGCCTCGATCCATGTGTTCTACCAACCCCTCGCCTACTCGGTGCCCGGTTATCGACAAGCTGCCTCAAGCACTGTGCTTAGGGTTATTGTAACGGCACACTGCTCGTAAAGGCGGGCCCCTAATAACGTAAACCACTAGGGGAGGGTACGAACGGCCACAAAGCGATCACACGATGCTAGAAACAAACGGATAAAGAACAAAGGACAAGAGAAAATCTGGCATGGGGGCATGACAGCCAGTCGGACACCGCATGAGGCCTATAGTTATTTTCTCTTCAAAGCCCCCGAAGGAAGAGAGAAGACTAGGCTAGGTGGCGAGCTGCGAGGAGAAGCAACTTTTATTTCGGACGGGGATGCGCATGGATCGAGTAGGGACCGTCGACGATCTGAGCGAGGGAATATTTCGTTTGCTTTCCCCCCCTAGCTCCGGCACGACCGGAGTCGCACATGAGCAGAATGGGGGGGGGCTATTCCCCCTCCTCCATGTTGGAAGCGGGGAGGCTTGGGGGTTGCTCGGTGCGTCTTCTCGCCATCTACTCTGCTCCCCGGGTCCGATTATGGCCGGTCAACGGGCCGTCGATCGGCCTTCGCGTCGTCATCCTGGGTCGTCCCGTTTGGCTTCCCCCTCTCTTGTCCCTCCTTTCGCCATGTCCTCCGTGTATGAACCTCTCCGTCGTGCCTCTGCTGCTCGTCGTGCCCGTGCTATTGTCCGTGCGTCGATTGTTGCGCGTCCCCCTGTTTCCCTTGCCCGCCATTCTGCACCGGGTCGCCGCTCCACTCCTCGCCCTCCGGCGTGACGCCCTCTCCGGGAGTATGGAACCCTTCTTCTCTTCCCCCACCTCATGTGTGTGGCTCTTGGACTTATGTAGTACGCGCCACTTGAGCGCATGCTACGCGTGCTTCCCGTCGTCCCTTTGCGAGTCGGCCCGGGTGTGGGGGTGCTTGTGTTTATGGGCGATTGTTGCTACTAGTAGTGCTCGTGGGCGGCGGGTTGCACTTGTCGTTGTTGGTCGGCGGGAGACTGCCGGTGATGGTAGGTGGTCAATTGATGATGCAGCTACAAGTAGGCATGGGCTAGTGGTGATGGGGCTTATAGTGGTGTTGTTGTTGGTGATGTTGTTACTGCACATGCGGCTCCTTCGTGGAAGCTCGCTCATGTTGTTGATCCTCGCGGGAAGAGGGTTGCCACTGGTGGTGTTGCTGGTGTTGGTATTGCAACAACTATTGGTGATGACGGTGGTAAGTGGCCGGCCGGTTCCGCTATTCTTGGTGGACAAAGGGCCGTTGTTAGTGTTGTTGGTGTTATCGCACATGCCCGTGCTGTCTCGTGGCCAGTTATTGCCACGGGTGCTGGTGGGCTGAAGGCTGCACTCAATGGTGTTGCTGCCGGTAATGTTGCTTTTGTTGGTGCTCTTACATGTCGTGATTTTGCAGTTGCCGGCGTTGGTTGACGGCTAGCTGCCGCTTCTACATATGGATAGTGGGTTGCTGTTGGCGGGGTTGTTGTTGCTGGTGGTGTTGTTGATGGTGTTTCCGCAAATAATTGTACTGGTTGGCAGCTGGGTGCTGCTGCCTCAAGTAGTGGACATAGGGCTGCCGATATTGTGCAGCTGCAAATGCTAGTGTTGTATGGCGCCCGGATGATGCTCATGTTGTTGATGGGCATAGGGTTGCAATTGCTAGTGATGTTGCTCGTGATGCTATTGTTTGTGCTGCTACTTCATGTGCTGGTGCTCGTTGGGGGATGGCTGCTAGTGCTTGAGCTCATAGGCAGGGGGTTAAAGCTAGTGGTGGTGGTGTTGTTTATGTTGCTCTTGGTGTTGCTGCATGCGGCAATGCTGCGTGTGTTGGCGCTAGTTGGCGGTCGGCTGTTGCTGCTTGTGTTCGTGGGCAACGGGCTACACATGCTACTGCATTTGCAACAGTCGGTGATGGCTGACAACTGGTAGTTGTTGTTGCTTCTACTGATGGTGGTGTTGTTGGTGTTGTAGCAGCTGCCGGTGCTAGCTCGAGACCATTTGTTGCGGCCGATGATGCAGGGTAGAGTGCTGCATGTGGTGATGCTGTAGCAGCGGCTGCTGCTAGATGGCGGCGGGCTGCCTCTCATAGTGATCGTGGGTATAGAGATGCAAATGGTGGCGCCGTTGCTGATGGGGCTTTTGCAAGTGGTGGCGTTGGTAGGCGGCCAACTGTTGCTGCCGCTGCTCGTGGGCAAAGGGTTGCAATTGATAGTGGCGGTGCTATTGTTGGTGATGTTGATGTAGCTGCTTGTGTTGGTCGGCGGCCGGTCGCTGATGGTTTCGTGCGTGCGAGTAGAGGGTTGGTGGTGGTGGTTGTGATGCCGCTAGTGATATTGTTGCAAGTGCTAGTTCTGGCTGGCGGCTAGCTCATCTTCATGGTGAATAGAGGAATGCAGTAGGTAGTGATGGTGCATGTGCTTCTGCTTGTGGGCGGCTCGCCGCATTGGCTAATGTTGTTGCTGGTGGGTGGTAGGCTTCTCATGCTTGTACTTGTGAGCGGCAGGTGTGGTGTATCATGTGTGTATATATTACGTGCGATTTCCAATGGTGGTCATGAGCATGCATCTAGGTTGGGGGTGGACCTCTTTGCATTGGGCGGTCAATCCCCGTCAAGGGGGGGGGGCCGTTGAAATTGAAATGGTTTACAACATGTATCGTATGCGCCGGTTTACAACAATTACCGTATGCGCCGGTTGCTGTCTCTGAGCCCTCCTAACTATGCCATACAAGAAACTTAGTCAGGGGTAGACCGTTAATCACAAGAATCCAACCTCTCCAAGGGTGCTCAGGGGTTTAACTCCCCCCCGGGGAGTGTGTGGTACGAGGTGATGGCTGCGTGCAGTTAGGGCCGTGCGGAGGTGCAGTGTGCGGAGGCGTGGCGAGAGGTCGTGCGGGAATTGAAGCGGAATACAACTAAGGGATGATGTAGCCATTGGACAGTGTGCGTGTGGAGTTGTGCAATGATGCGAGACGAGTCAAGTCGTACTTTGGAGATGAGTTTGTCAGGAGGGTCAGTGCGGAGGGTGCGAAGAGGTGAGACTTGCGATGGTTGGTGAGTGCGGAGTGCCCGTGCGGCTCATGGCAATGGGGAGGATGTCGACTTCGGTGCCCGGCCAACGGCTGCGGATGGCATTTGCGAGGGGCGTGTATTTGACGCGAATCAATTGGGCTGTGTGGGAGAGGTTGTGGTTCGTGCACTGCTTCCATTCCCCTATCTGAATATTTTTATTGATGAGTATCGGCGGCGACCGTTTGTGTGACCGACGTAACGAGGTTCGAGGAAGCGGATAAAGTCGGGTTTGTGCGCCAAGGGTCGAAGCGCGGGGGGGAGAATCTCGGGGGGGAGGATGGCGGGGCACGAGGTTAGGGAGTCGGTCAAGAGACCTTCGTCAACACCGACAAGGCGGGTGGGCATGTGGGTGGGGTGAGGGGGATGACAGTCAAGAGGGGTGTGGGTGGGTATGGGTGATGTGAATGATTTGATGGGCTTGTTACCGAAGTCTGCAGTGATGGTCTCCCATCGTCCGCCGTTGTGGCGTTCCATGAGGGAGAGTAGGAGTTGTAGCGCGATGTTGTGGCGGTCCTGTCTTAGGCCATACATGGTGTGGCAGTTACCGGCCATTTGGCCGTTGTTAGTGAATTGGCCACACATTGGGCAGCGCAGGGTGGGGTTGTGTGTGAGGAGGCGGGTGTTGTGGACTCCCCACATGAATTCTTGCTTGTGGGTGAATTGGATGTTGGTGAGTGTTGCGTGCTTTTTGTGGAAAGTGACGTCGGCGCCGTCCTCCGCGGCGCGGGTGAGGAGGGCGCCGTGTTTGTATGTTTGTGAGAGGGGGGTGTGAGTGTGTTTGGTGCTCTGGGTGTGAGCGTCAGTTTTGAGGTTTGTGTATCTGTAGGGTATGGGTTCCCCTAGGATTTGTGGAATGAGTGTGTATGGCCAGGTCCAGTGACCTATCGACACGTCTGAACATGTGGTGTATGTCGTGTCCGGTGGGTGTCCAATTGCAGCTTGGTTAGCTAGTGTGTCTGCGAGGTCGTCTCCTAGTGAGTGGCTGTGTGCTTTAATTTTGCCGAGGTGTGTGCGAATGCCTGCGTTGCAGCGGGTTTTCAGGGTGTGTGTGATGGAGAGGAGCGTGTCGCGGTGGATGTTGTGTTTGTAGGCGGATGGGCAGTTCAAGTAGCCTTGTATGAGGCGGAGGGAGCACGCGCTGTCAGTAAGGAGGTGGGTGTGGCCTAGTTGGAGGCCTATGTCTATGCCTGCTAGTTTAGCGCGATTGATGATGTGTGAGGGAGGGGTAGAGGTCACCCGAATTTTGATGCGGGTGTCCGAGGCGGGGTGTGTTACTGTTGCTCCGAGGGGGGAGGAGCCTCCCTTCTTGGAGCCGTTTGTGTAGACGAAGTCCTGCCAGTTCCATGCAAGATTTCCTATAGTGGGGGAGTATGTTTGTTTCGTGCGTTCCGGGAGGGGATAAGTAAGGAGGTGGGAGAGGTTGGGGGGGAGGTGGTAGATGCCTGCCGAGTGGGGTGAGTAGGTGTCGAGGAGGTGTGGAGGTGGGAGGGTGATGTCGGGGTTGGGGAGGTGTGTGTTGTGGAGGGCGGTCGTGGCTGTGTGTGAGGGTAAGGCGGAGAGTGCGAGGGGGTTGGCGACGTGGTAGATGTCGACCATCCAGCGTGTGCCGAACGGAGTGGGGGTGGGGATGCATGTGTGTTGGTCGAGGGGTAGGAAGGTGGTTGCGTCGTTGGGAAGGGTGTAGAGGTGGTGGGTGTATGGGGAGTCGATGTATTTGGAATGTATGTATGGTGTGTGTTCCCATCGAGGGAGTATGAGGATGGTGGCGCTGGGTGTGTGTGAGGCTGTGAGGTGGGCGCTGGTGATTGCGTGTTCTTTGGCTCGGCCCACGCATTCGTGGTTGTATTCTGGGTTGGCGATGTTGGTGCCGTGCCATGTGTGTGGGGAGTTGCTGCCGATGGATGAGAAGACTATGTCTTCGGGGTCTGGTGAGTGATGGGTGTGAGAGTGGAGTGATTTGTTGAGGGGGTCTGAGTAGAGTTCTGTCTCAATGCGAAATGTGTTGCGGAGTGCTGTGAGTAGGTCCTCTCTAGTGGGCCATCTGCCGCGTGTGGTAGTGGCGGGTATGGGTGAATGGATTTCTGAACGGGAGCCTAGGCGAGTGATGATCATAGCCCTCGAGGTGGTAGACCTCCTCTTCGAACGAGTGGTGTGTGAAGTCGGGGCGAAAGAGCTGAAAGAGGTGGCGGACGCGTGGCCCGTTGAGGGTAGTGGCAGCGCGGCCGTCGGGGGTGCATACGATGGTGGTGTCATGTAGGGTGGGGTGGGCGTGTTTGGTGAATTTGCCAGTGGGGAGCATGTCGAGGTCGGGGTGTATGGGATCGTGGTTGAATGTGATGAGGGGGTGCGTCCATGGGGGGGGGGGGGGTCCGGGTTCGGGTAGGATGGGGGTAATGGAGGGGACAAAGTCTGAGTTAAATGCGGTGAGGGCGGTGGGGCCGGAGGGGGTATCACTGATGGTGTCGTGGAGCTGTAGGCAAGGGGCCCATTGGACCTCGTGTAGGCGGGTGAGGACGCGGTGTTGGCCGCGGGCGCACCATTCGCACTGCCAAGTGGCGGGTCCCTGAGCGGGGCGGCATTGGGAATGGACGGCAAGGTGTGGGCACGTGCTACAGGTGGAGGCGGGGTCTGTGTGAAGGGGTTCATGGCAAATGGAGCATGTGGTGGGGGAGGGGGTGGGGAGGCACACCGATGTGGGGGTGGAGGAGATGAAGCGGAAGCCGTCGTCGAGTTGGAGTTGCATGCCCCACTCCGTGAGGTGTTCCGGGGCCCATTCTACCATGTACTAGGTTTGGCCGTATTTTGTGTCCTTATGTTTGGAAATGATGCGTGTGACGTCACAAGGAGGGTAGTGGTGGTCTGATGGAGAGAGATATTTTGTCTCGAGGTGTGTGGTGGGTGCCATGGGAGGGGGGGTTCTGGAGAGGGTGGTGTGGATGCCCGACGACATGGCGGTGGGGGAGCGGGGAAGGTTAGGGGAAAGAAGAGAAAGCCATGAGGAGTGTATGATGGTGGGAGGGGGATGCTTGTTTGGGGTGAGGTGTGCGATGGGGAGGCGGTTGTGGACGGTGTCGAGGGGTTCGGTTAGGACTGCGGCGAGAAGGCGGATGGGGATTGAAAGTGGGGTGGTGGACCCCGTGAGTGTGGAGATGGATTTGCAGGATTGGAGTATGAAGGAGGATGCGGTGGCGCGGAGGAGGACTTGTGGCCATGTGGTGATGTTGTTTATCCAAAGGGGGTGAGGCGGGGGAGGAGGGATGCGTGTGTTTTGCGGGGAGTGAATTCATATTATGCTTATTTCTAAGAGTGGGGGTCGGTGGTGTGGGTGGCTCTGTCTCGGAGTGAAGCGAGGAGGGTGTTGTCTTGGCGGGTGAAGTGAGCGCGGAGTGTGGAGGCAATGGGTTTGGTGAGTGAGAGTGGAGGGATGTTGTGGAACATGGTGCCTGCGTCGCGTTGGGCCCTTACAAGGCATCAGAGTGTGGGTGGGGAGTTGCGTGACATGATGGACTCAATGGGCCAGTGGGTGTATGTGGTGGATATAGTGTGAATGTGTGCTCGAGCCATGAGGCATCTATAGCCGGGGGTGTTCATGATTTTGTGGAGGTGGCAGACTGTGAGTTGTGCGGCGTGGGCTTTGAGGGAGGGGAGGCCATAACCGAGGTCTGAGGTAGGGCGGTGGAGGGCGGTGCAAGGGAGGTTACGCACCGAGGAGACGACGGAGCGGAGTGCCCGGCAGATTTGTCCTTCGAGGATGTCCAGTTGGGAGTCGCTGAAGAGGCCGAGTTGTAAGGTGAAGTGCTTTCCGATTAGTAGTCCCCGGATGACTCGTAGTCTGCGGGATTGTGTTAGTGGGGAGGTGGAGCGGGCGGTGATGACGGATGCGGTAGTGCGGTAGTTCCAGCCAGTGCTTGGTGAATGTGAGGGAGGTGTTGAGCTCGACCCCTGGGACGCGGTATGTGTTCGAGGGGCCGATAGAGGGGATTGGGGCAGGGTCTAGGATGAAATGTGTTTGGAGGTGTGATGCAAGGAGGGTGATGTTAGCAAGGGAGAGGGCGTTG
Organism: Tetraselmis chui; assembly: GCA_026401115.1. NCBI lineage: Eukaryota > Viridiplantae > Chlorophyta > Chlorodendrophyceae > Chlorodendrales > Chlorodendraceae > Tetraselmis > Tetraselmis chui. The sequence continues at coordinate 32,848 of JAPMLY010000963.1, forward strand.
CCTTAACGCCAGAGGGCGCCGGCAATGCAACATTTTCGGATGTTGACGGTCATACATGTGTAGGCGCTGAAGAGGGAAAGTTTCCGGAGTTGGATGGACATGTTGGGGGTTGAGCCCGTGGCGAGGATGAGGTCGTCGGCGAAACCGTGGCCGGGGTAGGTAGCTGTGGGTTATGTGGGATCAACGTTAGTGGTTGGGGGGCCCGGGCGGTAACCCACGGCCGCCCACCGTTAACCAACGGAGGAAGGGTTCAAGGAAGAGGGTAAATAGGAAGGGGGAGAGGGTGTCCCCCTGCAGGGTGCCACGATTTATGTCTATGGAGGGGGTGGGGCCGTACGGGGTAATATATTTGGTGGAGGAGATACCGTAAAGGTGTTCGCAGGTGTCGACAAAGGTGGGGGGCATACCGAGTTGGCGCAGGTGTTTGAACATGATGCGATGGTCGGCTGCGTTGAAGGCGCCCTTGAAGTCGGCATACAGGACGTAGAAGTCCTTGTGGTAGAGCTTGGCGTCTTCCATCATCATGATGATGGAGGAGAGAGCTTCGTGTATGCTGCGGTGTTTCCGAAATCCATCATGCTGGTCGCTAAGGATGCCGTGAGTTTCTGCGTACTGTGAGCTTGCAGCTTTGATTAGTGCGGTCCATAGTTTGAGGAGGTTGTTCATGAGGGCGATGGGGCGATAGTTGTCGAGGAGGGTTGGGTAACCTTTCTTATGAAGGAGGCATGCGGTGATATGGCACCATTCACGAGGGGTATATGACTTGTGGGCAAGGAGGGAGATGAGAGAGAAGAGGGCAGAGCGGGTCGCCGGGGGTAGGAATTTGATGATTTCGTTAGGGATACCGTCGGGGCCGGGGGCTTTGCCCGTGCCGAGCGAGTTAATCGTTTTATCGAATGTGTCGCGGGTTATCATGTCGGCAAGAGTGAGGGAGGGGTCGCCACGGGGTTCGATGGTAAAGTTGTCAGGATTGTCCGGAAGTTCCCATGGGGGGATGGGTAGTACGGGCGGGGTGGCGCGGCTGAGTTCGGCATCGAAGTGTGAGTGTACCGCCGCTATGATGTCGATGGGAGATGTTGTTTGAGTTTTATCGGGTTTAGTGAGTCTATGGAGGGTCGAGGTCGTGTTGCTGGGGGGGAGGAGGCCGCTTCTAGTTTTCAAGAGGCGGTGGGAGGATTTCGGGCACGCATCATAGGCCGTATTGACTCGTGTTTTTATTTTTCATTAGTTTATCCGTGGTGGTGGCGCGAAGGGGGGGGCGTTACACTTGCGCCCCATATGGCATACGGTTTGCTGGTCGCACACGGCGTTCTAACTTCTCCAAACACACTATCATGTTCATCTGTGGCAATGACCCCTCCACTCATGCCTGGGAGTGGAGGGGTCATTATGTGCGACTATCAATGGTGGCCATGAGAATGCATCTAGGCCGGGGCCGGACCTCTGTGCTTTGGGCATTCTATCCCCGTCAAGGGGGGGACGTTACACTTGCGCCCCATGCGGCATACGGTTTGCTTGCCGCAAATGGCGTTCTAACTTCGCCAAACACACGAACATGTTCAACATTGGCAATGACCCCGTCACTCATGCCAAGCCAAGCCTTGCGAAACCGCCAAGCGAAACCTTGCGACCTACTCTCCGGCCTTATTCTCCTTATGTGCCGCGGGCGCTTACCTTTTGTCTTTCACCCGAGCTCGCCCTTTGTTTGCTCCATACTTTCATTGTGAGGCTCCTCATGCTCCCGCTTCTCCCCAAGCTCCTCAAGACCGTGATGGTTGCTCCCGTTCGTTGCACCTCGGGTCATGTCCCCCCCAAGACTATTGTCATCCCTCCTCCCCTTGCCTCCCGTGGACTTCCCCCAGTAGGTAGGACTAGCGTGGCGCCGAGCGCTTTACACACGCTCTTCTTTAGTGTAACTTGGTGGAGGGCCCATAACTTGTTAGAGTTGGGAACGGATAGTCACACGGAGGTCGTGCCGGCCCCACAGGGGGGCCGGCTGTGGTGACTAGAGAAGTGGGAAGAGAGAGATGGCGGCCGGCGAAGGCACCGGCAGGGCGGGCCGACCGCCACAAATAGGGAATAGAGTACCTCTAATAGCATAACACTAAGTACTAGAATGACAAATAGCTACCTTGTATATAAGTACTATGCAACGGGATGCTAGTGCTAACAGTTCCGACATGTCATTGCGGCCCGGGGAGCCACTGCCACATCGAGAGACGACCTTAGATCTGCCCTGCAAGACACTCTTAAATATGTAATCTCCCTTCCGAAGCAGTTTTTAGTATATGCAACTATATAAGGGTAGTAATTTTTCACTCCTTCTAGAATCATTAACTCGCTTGTCGGTGCTACATTTTAATGAGTGTCTAGCAATAGTCCTAGTTTTTCGCATTTCTCTCTTTCACACGTAGTTGTAACATTTCTTACTGGCAGTGGCGATATATTCTTATCATTACAACTTCCAATCATACATGTATCGCAGATGTCGTTGCGCATGGAGGGTTGAAAAAGCGGCATATAAAAAAGGAGAGAAGTCACCAAATTCAAAAGAATATCTAGCGCAAAATACGACGAACGTCGTATGGCTTAGTGTTGTCTCCTGATTAATCAATGGTTCGTGTAGTATGAGAATGAACAAAACTGTTGCTGGAGAGCAGTGCTGATGCTGTGGCATGCCTTTCTGTTCCTCGGGCTTCGGTTTTCTCCTCTTTTATTCGTTTTCCCTGGTGGTCTCCGGTGCTTTTTCTTGTAAGACTGTTTTTGTGCATATAAATATGCTAGTGCTGCATCAAAGTTTGGTGATGCATTGCATTCGATGATAACCGCCCTTGTTGATATTCGATTTTGAAGGCGGATGCGGCGGAGGCTTATTTGTTAGCCATCATTTCACTTGTCTTTGAAATATATTATCTTTTCAAATATCCCACCACGGCGACTTGAGCTGCTTGGAACGACAGCATGTGACCACACAACAACCAGCTGCTGATGTGTTGGCAGGTGAGGGTATCTTGATTCTGACTGGTAATGAATGTGGAATCTGAATCTGCCCCAATGCGAATGCGGTACTGGGCCCTGCGGGCAGGAAAGACGCAATCATCTGAATAGCCGCACTACATGGGTGTGCAGATGCGCAGATCGTCCGTGGCGTGTCGTTTATCGACCCACGCTTGACACGATCATTATTGGATAGCGGAATCTGATAGCGGTTCAACAGAGATCTACCTCGGTGACGACGAAGCTCTTCGAATACGCGGTCGGCAGAGCAGCATCGCATAGGCTGGGTATTATATTATTACTGATGCAGATACCCTTCACCTAAAATCTCGCGGTAAATGTTCACGTACTTGTACCTGTAGTAATATTATCGCTTGTAGTAGATTTTGCTGCTTGCCGCCGGACGATGTAATATGATAGAGCATTCAGCGACTGGGAGTAAGATTGTGCCAATAAAGATAATCTGAATTTCCATAAGCTTTTCAGGAGGGCAGTGCCTACCCTGTGGCATGCCTTCCTGTTCCGCGGGCTTTAGTTTTTTCCTCCTTTGTTGTTTTTATTTCGTGGTCTCCGCTGCTTTTTCCTTGTAAGTAACTCTATAAATATTATGTCAAAGATGACAGCACTCAGACTATCATACGAACGATTTAGCAAGGAAACTCCGACGGGGAATATCAATATTGAAGGCGTTCTCTAGGTCCACGCTGAGGAGACTGCAATCTTGTTGAAGCGCTTGAAGGCCAAGACGGGTAGTATGTATTGCTAGTTCGACATCGGCTTTTGTGAAAGCAAAGCGTCTTACATGCCCCATGTGCGCAACTGGCGCGTCCGCTACCCGTGCGATGGCGTGACAATTTGCCAGAAGCGATAGAACACTGCTTGCCGCAAGGGGGCGGACCTTAGGAGGGTCGCCACACATGTCGCTTATATGCCGGTCGGCCTCGGCTTGTTCATGATATCATGGTCGACCTCCAAGTATATACGCACCATGCACAACGACATAAGATATACGCGCGCAACGAGGCCGACCATGTACCCGTAAGGGTGCCTATTGTACACAAATTCTTTGAATTATGCATGTTATAGAATGCATCTACTTTGTGGTGATAGCGAGAAGCTATGCGTAGTACGTTGAATGCTTTAGTAAGCCCTAGTTATTTGTAGTCATGTTGTTCGCATTGGCCATTGTGTCAAGCAGTCAAAGAAAACTTAAAAGTGTTAATTGTAAAACGACACGGCAACATCAAACGGCGCGTAATAGAGAAAAGAGCCATCCGCCAAGCCACGATGAAGAGGTATCCCGTTCCCACCGAACCAGGGTGCCGACCGGCCTGGGCCGATTGGCGTTCGAAAGGGGCGACGGGCCAGCCTAATCTAGGTCCCGCGTGACTTCGGCCTTGCCGGAGAAAAGAGGGGAACGACTAGTAGAAAAACCCCTCTCACGCGGTCACTCGACAATCCCGCCGTCGCATCCCGTAAGCCCCGCCCCAAGGCCGTAGCCACTCCTCCCGACGCGACTTTCCTCCTAGTCGAGGTCCCCCGTCACCTCGAGGGCATGTGGGGGGGGGCCAAGACTAACACACAGAAAAAGCTAGCGCTCCTGCCGCTCCGCTAAAAGAAATCTCGGCCATTTCCCCGACTTTTTTCTAAGCTAAGTGAAGCTATGTGGAAAGCGTCGACATGAGCAACAAGTGTCTCGGACGAGGGATGCAAGTCGGATTGGGGCCGTCGACTACCTTACCGGGGTGGTTTTTTCGTTGACCTTTTCCCCTACTACGCTCCGGCACGACGGGCTCGCACATGATCCGAAATCGTGCGAGCCCGTTTCGACACGTACACTTTGGCAAAAGAAAAATATGGTAAGTGATGAATAATATGGCTTTTGCTTATAACCTAGTCATTATATTATTATGGCATTATAAATAATATGTATGCATGTTGCACTACCAAAGGCTGAATAGGGATAACAATAACATGCTTAGCAAAATGCATTGAAGTATTTCCGCACATAAGCACATACATTGACTCATCAATATGGGACTTTATTTCTGCTTGATATGTTAGTAGTAACATATGTCCAATAGTAAAAACCATAGGGGCGGTGGTGTGGACATGTAACTGATGAAAATATAACGAAGCTTGCGTGGCTAGCTAGCAAGAATATAGAGGGGGTGAACCATGCTCATACATATGACGGGCGAGGCCAATAGCTTGCCGCACGCAAAATGTATGCCAATACGACGCGCGATGTGGAAGCTATAAGCGCCATTTCCGACTGGAAGATGTATGCGTGCATTTTCTAGTTCTCTTGTGTTTTGCGCCTGACCCAAAATCAAATCCACGCACATTGCCGTTTCAAGAACGGGCGTCCAAGTGTCCAAGCTTGTCCCGCAAGTAGCGATGCTTGTCACAAGCTTGTCGATTGTCAGTCAATTAACCAAAGTCAAGCAAATCAAGTAGTCAGTAAAGCAAAGTCATGTGTCCAAGCTTGTCCCTCTAGGTGTCCATCCCTTGTAACGATGCGCAATTGATGACATGACAATGAGATGCGTTTGCTTTCTTTTGAGCACTTGCTATCAACCTTCAACGCTAAATATCTGACAAGCTGCTACTATGTCTCTCATGAGTTTCATCCGGCAGTTCGGTCTCCACGGATATCTTGATGCCGCGTGTACGGGTACTGTGCCTCGTCGCTGTGGGTACATGTACCAGAGGAACATTCTGAAACAGGCGCCTGATTAACGCGCTACAATTATTTTGTCTCTCCGCGTTTGTTTAACATACGGATTTCTTTTGTCCTTTATTTCAAGTTACTCGTACCAGTTTCGTGGCATCAGCAATCACGTTTTTATGTACCTGTCCATCTCAGCGTAGTAGTTGGCCTCAAGTAATGCCGCTATTTCATTTTTTGATTCGTAGATCTGTTGTGTCATCGTGTACCATATCAGATTCCAAAACGCGGGCGGTGCGGCCGTCGGCGACAGCGGCGAGGATAAAACCTGCCACGCCACACTAATTGCCTCACATATCCGACACAGCAAGTCGAGCTGAAGAGCTAAACCAACAACTCGCCAATTAATACCAAACAATCAGCAGACAGAGTCGAGGCATTTTTTCGATCGCAAAGTTCCTTACAGTCCAATAAGATGAAGAAGCCCTCAGCTGCAGTGAGCCCGTATCCGCAACAATCACCGGCCGACAACTACAAACTCAATCAATTCGACTCGACGCCCCCTGTCGATGGCGAGACAACGACGACAGCGGCGACCGGGGGCCGCAGGTGGAGTTTTGAGACCGCGAAAGCTAGCTTCAGTAAGGTCACTACTAGTCCACTATCTCGGGCCTCGCTTGATGTGCCCGCTACCCAGCGCTACCGGCTGGGCTCCGTGCTGGGTATCGGCACCTACGGCACCGTGTACCTCGCCGTGGACATATCGACCGGCGAAGGGTGGGCATGCAAGGTGGTCAGCGGCTCCGCCAACAAGGCGTTTCAAATGAAAGAGATTGAACTGCTTCGCCAGATTGATCACCCCTCCATAGTCAGATACCGCGAGCACTTCACTGTCGGCGATAAGCTCCACATGATTACTGAGCTCGTGCGCGGGAAGGACTTGGGGACCGCCATCCGCGAGCGCGGCTCGTACGCCGAGGAAGACGCGCGCATCGTGACCGTTCAGCTGCTTGAGGCTCTTCACTACCTTTCGGCGAAGGGAATTGCCCACCGCGATATTAAACCGGCCAACATCATGCTAGTCAGCAACGACGAACACACCAGGATAAAGATTATCGACTTTGGTTTCGGCGACCAGCTCACTCTCACGAAGCGACACTTCTCTCGTGCCTGCGGAACACCCACTCACGTCGCGCCGGAGGTTATCGCTCCGGAAGGCGGCAAGTATAACACCACCTGCGACGTCTGGTCCGCTGGCGTAACGCTCTACAAACTTCTATCGGGCGATGACGCATTTACCGCTGACAGTATGTCGACACTCGTGCGCCTCGTCCGCGGCGGGGAGGTGTGGTTCAACGATCCAGTTTGGGAGCTCGTGTCGCCCGAAGCACAGGAGCTCGTCCAAAGTATGCTGGACTCCGACCCCACAAAGCGAGTCACGCCATGCGCTGCTCTGAGCCACAGGTGGCTACAGGGTGTCTGATTGCCTGCCGGGCGGACGACGTGCTGTTGGCGCGGTAGTCGGCATCAGCAGCCCTCGGCGAGTCGGCGGGGCGACGTCGATTATCTATGACAAATCTAAGGAATGATGTAAATGCATGACGCCAATGTAGATATGTGCAACAACTATGCCATGAGAGCCCCCCCCAAGATGTAGAGAGAGTAAAGAGTAAAGGGAACAGCTACTAATCGCGGCGACAAACATGAATGGCATTTTTAATATTTAAAATTTTGGACCTGCTTCAGAATTATTTGTAAATTATGAGTTTCTTCAACTTTATCGCAACTTGATGACTGCAGCCGAGCCGCACCATTCGCAACGACCCTGACAGCCTCAAAGTGCTTGCATGGTGTTACCCAAGACAATAAGAAATTCGCCAGGACTACTTGAAAGTCATCCTGTATCGCTGATGACAAAGCTCAGATATGCAACCCAGACATCCGCGATCTTAGTTACTGTCGCGTACAAGCGCTCGTACGCCACAACCAAGTAAGGAAAAACCGCCATCCCTCGTCATCAGTTTCTTTAACATATTTTAAATCGTACTATACAAAACCCGGAGATTTGTTGGAGTTGATCAGATTTGATGTGAATATGACCCATGACAAGCAACACATTTACCAGGAACAAATAGTGAGGAAGGTATTAATAGCGATAGACAACCTAAATAATAATACCTTCGTTTTGTATTCAGTCGCCAAATGCGCGTAATCCTGATTTCCTGGTGCCTGTGCGAGCTTCAGCGATAATCGCGCCGCCGTCTCCGTCCGTCCTTGCTGAAAGCTTGCCGAATTCTTGCACCCATTGGCATATGAGGATATCGTGCCGAGGATGGGCTGTTAGGCGGTTGTTTCGAATATAAGATGAAACTACGCTTTGTCAGGACAATAACGGATAAACTGTTGGATAGGTGTGGTTGGCAGTTCCCCTGGCATTGGCGTGTTTCATATATTACACCGAAGCCAAGTTGTTGGACCCACGGCCCCACGCTACGCAAAAGTCATCGACTGCGGCCACTTGGGAAAGGCGCGCTTGTAGAGGGAGACGCAGACCGAGTCCCGCTGCTGCACCGGTCCGTCAAAAATGCACTTCATGGTGCCGTGGATGCCGATCGGCTCCTTGATGCGCCCCCGCCGCCCGTACTTGGTCCACAGCTCCAGAGGCTGCCAATACAGGCACAGATCCCAGGCCCCATTAATGTCAGCGCATGTCACTGTTGATGACGCCAAGGATGAGTTGCTCACCTACCAAGATGTCATACAACTAGGTTGAAGGTAAGGGTTTATCGTAGGCGCAAATTTAAGACAGCCACACATATCATAGCAGAGAAAGCTATGGAGTTGTTTTACACAGTGCCATAAACATAGGCTATAATTAGGGTTTAGGGTTTGTGAGCTTGCCTTGAACCATTTGATGTCCTCCGGGTTGTGAAACATGTACTTCACGGTCGCCTTTTTCTTGTGCACGCGGACCGGGTACCCGGAGAGCACGATCTTCTTGAGCACCACCCGGTCGGGGCTGCAGCTGTGCAGCGAGCCGACGGCCGCGAGACGGGGCTTCGCGCTGACGCCACCACCGTCGCTGCCTCCAGCCTTGAAGACAAGGATCGGCATCTGCGGGTACATAATGGGTGCGTAGCAGGACGCCATCGTGAATTCGCCCGGGCGCAGGAAGCGCTCCATCTTGTGCTTGTCCGCATTGCCGTTTTGCGAGAAGATGGGTTGGGCGGCAAAAGAGCGCAGGCCTGCGTGCGGGTTGACGACACATTGCATCCCGCTCATTCAAACAACCCCAAAGAAACCGACTGCATATGATTATTACAATGCAAAATGTGCCCACGAGCGAGCAAATTATGAACAACCAAGCAAATCAATTACGCCTCTACAATGGGGGAATAGGGGGTCGTCAACCAATCCACAGGAACATAATAAATCCTAATAGCGACAACACAGGCGTCACGAGTTTTGATTCGGCTCGGCTCCACGACCGCCTTATTTCCGCAGAGCCACTACGGGTGCACGCAGACAGTCGTACCAGCAACTCGTTAACCACGTACGGGTACCTTCCTGACTGATGACTTGTGACGTCGAGGAAGATGGTTACATTTGCTTTTTGAGAAGCGAACACGTCGCACACACGCAGAAATCGAAATTTGCAGTGGTAGTATAGACAATGTCGTAGCGGCGGTGTACACACAGAAAGCGGGTCATAATTTCATGCACAATAAGGCGTGTTATTATTAAGATGTGGACAGTAACGTACCAAATGAAATATTCGAGCATTGTATTTTAGTTTCAAAACGCGGTCGAAAATTAGAGCCCACAAAGAGCTATGGGCACAACAGGTAGGTACATTCAAGCCCCGCTAAAGGTACAGGCTAAAGCACTAATTGGGAAAACTTTAGCGAGCGTGATAACTAAATCCCCTGATCCAATACAGATAAAGGAGACGTAATCCTGCAATAAATACAATAATACAATTATAGCAAGAGAAAGGGCGCCCCATGCAGCTACAATCACGAACAAAAGTCAAATGTGTAGGTACAAAGCATTTGAACGGCGGTAATGAGATTGCGACCCCAGGCCCTTTCACTGTGATTCAAACACATGCAAATCGTAGGACTGCCCCCGCAGCAAATCGCAGGCATGTCCTTGTGCAGTCTTACTATGAGCTGCGACGGAAATAATAGACATCATTGGAATCATGACATCCAAAACCAGTTCACATGAGTGACTGAACATGTCAGAAAATTAGCATGAGGAAATGATAGGAAAAGCAAGATCGACGTGGCAATCAAGAACGTGAAATATGAAAGCCCTGTCGCGTTTAGAGCCTGAGCCCAAAATTTTAAAAAATTGCGCGTAGGGATTATAATATATGTCACACATTATGATTAGATGTGCGACCTTTCCAAATCTGTTTGTGTTATTCAATTCCTTGAAAAGAAAGAGCAGTAGAAACCGCCAATCAGAAAGGGAGCAATACATAGTGTATGTGCATTTACATACAATTACATTTACGTTGGTCTTGCTCAATATTTGAATTACAGCCAAGAATCAAGTAATATGATAAATCCAAATAGCAACAACACAGGCGTCACGAGTTTTGATTCGGCTCGGCTCCACGACCACAGAGCCACTACGGGTGCACGCAGACAGTCGTACCAGCAACTCGTTAAGGCTGATGACTTGTGACGTCGAGGTCCGTATGGTTACATTTGCTTTTTGAGAAGCAAACACGTCTCATTCACGCAGAAATCGAAATTTGCAGTTGTACAGACAATGTAGCGGCGGTGTACACACAGAAAGCGGGTCATAATTTCATGCACAATAAGGCGTGTTATTATTAAGATGTGGACAGTAACGTACCAAATGAAATATTCGAGCATTGTATTTTAGTTTCAAAACGCGGTCGAAAATTAAAGCCCACAAAGAGCTATGGGCACAACAGGTAGGTACATTCAAACCCCGCTAAAGGTACAGGCTAAAGCACTAATTGGGAAAACTTTAGCGAGCGTGATAACTAAATCCCCTGATCCAATACAGATAAAGGAGACGTAATCCTGCAATAAATACAATAATACAATTATAGCAAGAGAAAGGGCGCCCCATGCAGCTACAATCACGAACAAAAGTCAAATGTGTAGGTACAAAGCATTTGAACGGCGGTAATGAGATTGCGACCCCAGGCCCTTTCACTGTGATTTAAACACAAATCAGAGGACTGTCCCGCAGCAAATCACAGGCATGTCCTTTGTGCAGTCTTACTATGAGCTGCAACTGAAATAACGTAACACACATATCATTGGAATCATGACATCCAAAACCAGTTTACATGAGTGAATGAAAATGTCCTAAGATGGTGCGACCTTTTCAAATCACTTCATGTTATTCAATTCCTTAAGAAGAAAGAGCAGTAAAAACCGCCAGTCAAAAAGGGAGCAGTACATAGTGTATGTGTATTTATATTGGTCTTGCTCAATATTTCAATTACCGCAAAGATGTGTTTTGTAGCAAACGCCGCACGGGTAGCGTAAATAAACACTGACATTGAAATGCGCGGTAAAACGAATCTCAATGCCGCCACCATCTGATGTTAATCATAAAGGATTGAGAAGTGAGCTGTGCGGAGGAATATTAGGGATATCAAATCCCAGGAAAGGCAGACAAGTGGTGCCCGCACCGTCGTATTGAGGAGCTGCACGCGACGCTCACAATACCGTATGGTATGATTGCAGGCAAAATAACATCCCACGCAGACACCTCAATGGCAGTGTCCTTCAGAGATCACACTTGTCCTGCGGTTCCTAGCTACACTACTAAGACGAATAGACGAGGTCGTAGGTACCGGATAAATTGATTACAAGAAGAACTTTAGGAACGTGGACAGGGAAACCGAAAGGGAGGGAACGAAGAGAGCAATAGTGACAAGAGCTCACCTAAGAACCGGCCTGAAACTGCGTACATGTAAAAGACAAGCAGGGGGGGGAACAAGTGTCGAAAATCCGAACTCTGTCTAACGCACACGACTTCATCGTGCCCGCCATTTTTTGTTGTCGGAGAAATGACGCATCAACAACACCATCAAATAAAAAACCAACACTTCAAGTCCGGTGCGGTTGTAGTTTGCTTATGATCATGTCTGCAAGAGGGGTGGATGGCCTATCATGGCACGGTACTCAATATGTCGGTACCCGTACGGGTGCATGATTGACAAAAAATACATGGCACACACAAACAACAAAAATGCATGAAAGAAACAAGCGTTCGTGTTTTTGCATCTTTCTTGGGTCATTTGTTTTACGGAAAAATGTATCGTATCTATTTGATATGTTTAGACCCATGGTAACCTATTTGCACATGGGTCGACCCATTGCCAAATCGACACATAGCAAACTGTACTAGCACGACAAGAAACGTACACAAGTGACCACGAGGCACGCGTGGGTTTTCGCTCTGTATAGGTAAGATGCTTCCTTTTGACCAATCTAGACAAAAGATATCCAAGGCCAAGGATGCTTTCATTTTATGAAATATCTCTAGGATTCTGGAGCTACCGGTATCCTGTCACGACGGACATCGGACGGATCCTTACCGACTGTTCCTGCTGATACTTACCATCAATTGGTATCGCGCCATTAAATAAATATGAGCAAATAATCGATGCGCAGCGAGCAGTATGTAGCGTCTAGCACCCAGTAACCGTACCCACACGGTACCAAGCACATAAATAAAGTTTATTATAAATAACGCGCATAAGCCACCTACCAAGTAAATTCTCCGGCGACCTCGTGACTGCCCGAAGCTAAAACCTTCACCTTACTAACCAACGCCTTCGGAGTTTATCTGCACAAACTGGTAACATTGATGGGACAGGGCCAGCGTCACTTTGCGCCGAGATGTGCAAAATATCGGATACCAAACCATTGGCGAGTTTGAAAACGCGGTTCGCACCCGGGCGATCGTGCAGTCCGAGGCACCGACTGCCAAATCATTATCCTTTGGATCCGGTTTTGGACGTGTTATGGTGAATATCATTTACTTAATGTGACCAGTCACCTCTGATGGCACTCGTCTGTACCAGCCAACTCCATCCTTTACAAGACTAAATCAATGATGATATATATGATGCACCTTATAATAATGCGCAATCGCCGTTCATCCGAAATTGACTCAATTGGCGGAGTTTGACGTTCGCCCCATATCAAGGTGCGCCAGACATGCACTGAACATGCGTTGATGTGAAAGAGAAGGCCCAAAAGTCAGGGACACCCACACTTGGTGAGGCACTTCAGTGGAAAACGAACCATGGAAAAGAGAACGATGGAAATTTCAATAATTGATTTCTAAATTCATTCAAATTAAGCTTAACAAATGGTGTATATGTGCACATGGATCATTCTCTCTAGCTGCCTTTGGGGTGTTTTAATGTCAGTTTGTCCGCAATCGCAGGTTGAAGTGGTCCACGGCCACTGCCTGCCTTGGTAATTGGGGAGCATTTTTGCAATGAAAAATGAATGAAAAAATCTCAAGACAAAAAAACAATGCAAAAAATGATTGTAAAGACGAAATATTCCGAAGCGTGGGACCATAAAACATACGCGTGACCAACATCTCTGAAGTGTCACGCTGTTAGATGAGTGTGACTTAGAGACTCTATATTATACGTATTGATTGCATGTTCTCTATTTCATGCAATCTATGCAAATAATCAAACTTGACCTGCACTGAACTGTGGGATTTGTACATCCTTAGCAGAATTTCCGCCCAAATTGCCTTACGCACACACGCGCGCGCGGACTCTTTTGAAACACGTCGATTCCGTGCATTTTGAAAACAGAGGAATTAGCCAACAAATGCTGCTTGTCGAAGTCGGTAGGAGTCCAAAACGGACAGGCAGCATCGCGGAGAAAAAAATTAGCGTATCCAGGCGTTCCGGGGTCGGACATTATGAGGCTTCAATCAATTCCCCATAACAACCATAAATCAAAGTCCAGCGTTTCCGGCCCAAGCGTAAATAGAGAAATAACCGAGTCACGAAGTAAAACAGCACTCAAAAAGGTTTCAATTATGTGCGCATCAATAAACAAATAAACGCGCGTATCGCTGTTTCCAACAATAATGCCCACAAGACACGATTAGTACACAAATCCGCCTCCACTGCTTATTTTTCTTGTAAAATTTTGGCTTATAAGTACAAAAACCTGTAGTCGCCAATGACGCAGTGGGAATAATATCGTCCGCAAAAAACAACGCGTTTTTCCCGTATAAAGCTCTCTCCTCGTGCTCGATCGGACACCCGGATGGGTGAAGCATGACGTCAGCAACATCGACATTCGCGAGTGTATGAGTAAATGCAAATCCGCGTGGAACTCGTTACACTGGACCGCCATTTACGGATGATAATATAAAAAATTCTATTTACGGATGATAATGGCCAGTGCGATGGTGCGATGCCGGTACACTTCGTCTACGAGGCTACGATAGCGAGTAATCAATCGAAGAATACCGCCACGATCCCTCTTCCATTATTACAATCGAGTGACAAAATAAGCGGGCTTAATGTACGGGAGATTCCGTGTAAGCACGAGTACCTTGTACGCAAAACAAACTACAAACCTTCGCCTGCGTGGTGGCCGGGCGGGTACCTGTACGCACGGACCTCGGCGCTCAATAGGGTTTCTTGCAGCTTCTATTGTAGCCATAGAACGTCATGAGGTACGGGTACCTTTACTCGTGCAGGAGTCCACTACGAGGATGCCTCCGAGTCGGGCATTCGACACGGGGGTCTTTCCTCCTTTCTATAGATGCTTTTTTACAAGAAAAAGCAGTGGAGGCCACCAAGCAAAAAGGAGAAAAGAGGAAAGATCTTCCCTCCTTTCTCCTTTTTGCTCGGTGGTTTCCACTGCCATTTCTTATGGTGATTGGAAGATTATATACTTTTTGTAATAAAACATCGGCTGGACTCACTTCCCAAAAAACCAA
>JAPMLY010000963.1:52500-58273 GCA_026401115.1 Tetraselmis chui
TACCTGCAAACTGTATTTCGCAATGTAAAGGCGGTCTCAGACATCAACAGACTGATGAACACACCGTCACATAAGCCACGACGGCGCAAAAAAAGCGTAAGCGCTTCCAATAAATATTCCACATATTCTTGGTCTCACTGGTTGCTGACTGTATGATAAGGAGGGGATTTGATGCGGGGCTTGGGACGAACAGCCCAATCCTTGGGAGGAAGGGTGACGACTAGAGTAATGACATGCGGCAATACTGAGACAATGTGTGTGTGTGTGTGTGTGTGTGTGTGTGTGTGTGTGTGTGTGTGTGTGTGTGTGTGTGTGTGTGTGTTAAGGAGGGGGGGGGGGGGGGGGGGGGGGGGGGGGGGGGTAGTGTTCAATCTGCAGAGGGTGTGTAGCAGGGGAAAGGGAGGAAGGGTGGAGGGGCTCACGTAGGTGACCAGCGCAGACTCTGCCGCCTTTTTAGCTGCAGAGCGCGCTTTCATGCTACTGTTCTCTGCCCCGCTCGCGAGGCCGATGCAGCTGGTGACGCCCATGTGGGTGAGCAGTTCAAGCGCGGTGCGCCCTTCGCGATCGATTGCCTCCGCACCTTGGCCAACTGTTTAACAGCAACGCACAGACGATGGAAAGGCAAAGAGGGGTCACTTCAAAGAGGGGCGTTGCCATGATAAGAAATGGGTAGTGCAAGAATGCAATGAAGAGAGGGAAGGGTGGGGGTATCGTCAACCTGGAAGGGCCATTAGGACGACATCAGAGGCCTTAAGAAATTCAATGAGCTCGAACGGGTCCTGCGAGATGTGGAAAGGGGTGACACAATTGGGCGCATGCACAGTAATCCAATAATGGGGAGGAAGACATGGGAGGGGGGGGGGGGGGGGGGGGGTCCGGAGAGATGGATTCTCAATGCCCAAGTACGAGTTCAGTTGCAGCAAATGTAGGGCAAGAAGAGAAGGACAGCGTTTACAGAATGTTTGGTAATCATGTGTTAGAACGTTGCTGCCCAAGTGTGGGTAGAGTATAGCACGTTGATAGGACGAGGGGGGAGTGCTCTGTAGCGGATGTGTGTTCGTTGCAAGGAGTGAGGAGTGAAGAGAGCGAGGGCGGAAGAGGGTTTATGAGAGTGATATCGCGATGGATGGGGACACTGCGCTGTGTGTAGTAAGGCCAACAGCTCCCTTGCTCTTCAGTTTCCTTTCCTATCGTTCATTCAGATTCACGCATGCATCGACTCCTGTTCATTGAGAGGCAGTTGCTTACGTTGCGGTCGCGCGGTGGAGGCAGCAAAGTCATGCGGGCTTTGCGGCCTGGTATGGAAAAGGTGCGAAATCGCAGCTCATGATTGGTGTCCGTAACCTCAACCTCCATGCCCTCCTCCTGCGCAGCACCACCCACGCGCAATCATGCCTGTGCCCTGTCTATGAAAATGCTGACTGCGTATTCGAGTGGTTTATATGTATGATTGATAATTGAGAACGCGCAGCTTTGGCGTGATTCCAAAGAGCACGCGCATACCTTTAGCCCTTTCTGCTCCACTCTATGCTCGCCAGTTGCCACACTCTGAATGATGAGGTCCCATAACGCCTGGGAATCCAAATCCTGCGCAGTCATTCGCGTCTCCTCAGCATTCACAAAACAGCACACTGGCATGCCACGCCGCATAATGAAGCATACTGCCTGCAGAGCACAGTGCGTCCGTTTCCCAATGCAGCCGCGGTTGTAGTTGTGCTCACCGAAGAGAGGGGCAGCAGCCCCACCACCTGCGGCGCCTGCGCCTTTCGCTTCCGCTCTAACACCTCCGCCTTCTTTTTGTCGCGAGCGGCTTTTATGCTGGCCACACGGTCCGCCTTACGAGCCGCCGCCTGCCCGCTCGCGTCCCTCCCACCCCTGAAATCCGATGCTGCCGTTCCATGCACAGACACGGTGTTACAGAACGGCTTCTCGTCGTGCGGGAACGATATATTACTCGAAACATCCGGAAGCATAGCGAACAACCCCGAAATCATCCCAGGACAATACCTTTCTTGGCTTTGTGCTTGTCTCTCGCCGATGCGCCCGCCTTCCTGCCCGCCTTGTGCTTCTGCACGAGCATAAGCAACGCATTCACAGCATCGCATGGGTCAGTTTCATTGAGGGTGGAGTCCACTGGCATGTACCGAAGATAGGAGGCGGGCGTCGCCAAGGATGTGCGGTTCGGCGGTTTCGTCGTCTCGGGGGCTGGTGCTGGTGCCGTGGGCGCACCTTGTTGTGTTGCCCGTGGGCGGAAGGGCCCGCCATGTCCGCGACCGGCAGCTAAGACGCCAAAAGACTGTTGCAATATGAAATGCTGGAACAGCAATGTGCGCTTTCGTGCGCAGGCTCAAGCAACCGTCAGGAACTACGACTGTCGGCGCGAACCTGCGACAATCGTGCAGCGGTGGCCGACTTGCTGACGGCGCCGTTCTCTGAGGCCGACTTGCTGGCGGCGCCCTGCGTCCAGAAGGCGATGCGGTGCGCCGATACATTATCGCTTATAATTTCTCTTGTAAGTAGTGTTTGTCAAGTAATCGCTGACAGGTACCCGTTAATACGGATAGCGATCATCAGCATTCAGTCAGGTACGGGTACATATCCCAGTACATGCAACATTTCCTTATCTTTGTCCTACGACATTTATTTCCCGAAGTGTGTGTGTGTGTGTGTGTGTGTGTGTGTGTGTGTGTGTGTGTGTGTGTGTGTGTGTGTGTGTGTGTGTTTGTGTCGCCTGGTCATCACCTCGATGGGATTCGGTACTACAAATGCGCTTTCTTGATTTGGAAAATACATGTGTATGGTGTATATCTCGCACTTACTGGGATAGGGATTTGCATATGTCTTTAACTACTGCGCATCGCGACGATGGGCACATGAGCATTATTTGAATGATCGTAAAAATACGTAGTGAGAGAGACAATGTGAGTGGAAAATTGCAAAAAAGAAGGTGCGTGTGTGTATGTGTGTGAGAAGATCAAAGGAGAGAGAGAGAGAGAGAGAGAGAGAGAGAGAGAGAGAGAGAGAGAGAGAGATTGTGTGTGTGTGTGTGTGTGTGTGTGTGTGTGTGTGTGTGTGTGAAAGCAACACAAAGGCATTTTCATAAGGCACAACTATGAGCTACTCGTATATATAATATCGTCAGATGAAAAATAATGAAAATGTTTTACAACATGGCCGTGGGGCTTTGGCTTTGTTTTTTGCTTCGCATGAGTCTAGCTTCTGCGTTCCCTTTGATTACTACATAATGGCGGCACATCGGGTGCTCGGCCTCACGCCGGGCCACGCTTCTCATGTCCCGGAATGTCCGCGATGCAATGAGGCCCCGGGTGATCTCCGTGTCTTTGTCTCCTCCTCGACGACCGCGTTTGCTTCCATGTCCGCGGACGGACGCCGATCTCCATGCTTATGGACCACATCCCCGTTGTACTTGTTCAAATTGCGTTATTCGGCTTCATGATCGCATTGACAATATTTTGGAGGAGCTCACGGTGGAGTGAGCCGACAGCTCCGATCCGCGTGATCATCAGTTGTCGGGAAAGCCATGTACAAAGGGCTTTTTACAAAGGGCTTTTCGAAATAATGTATGTATACACTATCAGAGCCAAGATCTCCCGCTAGGCTCGTCCGACATTTATTTTCATCACCAAATATCCCTCACATACTTTCCCATTTTGGGGGGAGGGGGGGGGCATTATCGGAGGAGCGTGTAGAGGCGAGGAGGGTACGGCCGGATCAACGGTGGGTTGGGGGTGATAAAGATGGCGGCGGACATGCGGGAAACATCGCCATGGAAGCGCGCTTGCTAGCCGTCGACCAGCCTTGCGAAAGTCGAGCCTCCATGTTGGAGATGGAACGGATAATTACACGTAGGGTAGTGCCGGCCCCACAAGGGGCAAGGTGTGCAAGCTAGAGAAGTGAGATGGCGGCCGGCGAAGGCACCGGCAAGGCCGGCCGTCCGCTAATCCGCTAAAAACAAGGAAATAGGGTACCGCTAATAACATAACACTATGAACTAGTAAGATGATAGATAATGCCTTGTACATAAGCGCTAGGCAACGGGATGCTAGTGCTAACACCCCCCCTTAAGGTAGCCGAAGTCGTGCAATCGTCCTAGTAGCTTGTCTCGAGGAAGTTGTCATCTTGGTCGTAGGTGTTGTGTTGGTAGGGCGTGTCTCAGGTCGCGTAGGTGTCGCGACATATGCTCACATGAACGTGTAGCTACCGGCGAGTTGCCGACAGAAACGGTTCCAAATGTACTGCGGAATGTACTGTTATGACAATAAGGGGGAAAACTGTCCAAGGGCGAATTAGCCGACGCATGTGAGCGACCGGCGAGAAAGGAGCAAAGCCAACACGGTTGCCAAGAGCGTGTAGGCATTACACAACTTATAGAGCGGCGGTGCTCGCGTTGACTCCCCCCCTTCGCATTGAGCAAGGTTAGATCCTTGCTATGTTCGGCGAGTTGCGGCGTTGCCTTGGGAAAAAACAAGATAATGATTGATTAAAGTACTCGCGGGCCGAATTTTCACGGTTCGGTTAAAAAGACATATCCGGTCGAGAGCGAGAGCGTCGGTAGGCCGAAGGCTGGGTGGGGCTGAAAGCTGGGTGGGGCGAGCGTGGCGCCGGGCGCTTTACACATACTCTTCTACTTTTTACGTGGGAGATGGTAGGACAATCACGGACAACGAGCTCGAAGGCGAAGCGTGGTGTCGGTTGGACGATGAAGTGCTAGCGTGGCGCCGAGCGCTTTACACACGCCCTACTATTTTTAACGTGGGAGTAGATAGGACTAGCGTGGCTCCGAGCGCTTTACACGCGCTTTTCTCTTGTGTAACTTGGTGGGGAGCGAGCCCATAACCTTTTGGAGATAGACACGGATAGTTGCACGTAGGGTCGTGCCGGCCCCACAAGCGGCCCGGGTGTGGAGACTAGAGAAGTGAGAGGAGTGAGATGGGGGCCGGCGAAGGCACCGGCAGGGCCGGCCGACCGTCACTAATAGGGAAATATAGTACCGCTAATAGCATATCACGAAGTACTAAGATGATAGATAGCTGCCTTGCACATAAGCACTAGGCAACGGGGTGTTAGTGCTAACACTCCCAAGGGGGCGAGGTCCGACGCGAAGTAGGCCGGTCGTTGGTCGCGGCCGGAGAAGCGACTCGGTTTGGAGGCAACGATGTTCTAAATGGCCGGAACGCCACTTACTCGTGGTTTTGTTTATTTAAAACATAGTTCGTACTCGGCGTACTCGGACATGGAGATTATTGCCCGGCCTAACCCACGGATCTCCCTTAGCTTCTCCAACGACATATATCGCAAACGTATGCATGGATACGGGAATGGTTACCGCCATGCATGCAAACGATACGGGTGGGCCAATTGCTCGTTGGAGAACGCGAGGAGGGTACGCGCGTGTCTACAACGCGGGATCTAAGGCAACAGTCGGTCGGGAAGCGACACAAATGCATGGGGCTCATCAGTGGCTACTGACCGACGTTTCGAAGCCTCACATACCTAGGGGAGGATTACGAAAAAGCGGCGAGGGGGATTGTCGCGAATAAAAGAGTGACGCGATCTAGAGGCGCAGACCTTCGGGGTCGGTCGCCGCCAGACAGCTCGGCACATAGGACTCAAGCACAGTTTCCGTGCCCCGCAGCCGGTCGGAGCCGGCTATTGAAATTGAAATTGAAATTGTTTACAACATGTACCGTATGCGCCGGTTTTTCACCAAAAAGCCGTATGCGCCGGCTGCTGTCTCTGGGCCCTCCATATT
>JAPMLY010000963.1:58296-92380 GCA_026401115.1 Tetraselmis chui
GTAATATTCATCGCAAGGAAAGCGGTGGAATCCAAACAGATGCGAAAAAATGGAGGCATAGAAGTCTAAGCCCGCGCAGTAGGGAGGCAAGACATTACAATTTTCACCATCCTCATGCATCAAGGCATCACGGAGATAGAAAGCGAGCGTGCCATGAAGAACTATAACGGCGTTGCATGAACTCACGACGCACGTCCCCAAGGAGCCGACGGAAGGGGGCATACGCATTAGACCGCCGTACAAAGTCATTCAGGCGGGTATAAATTTAGACCTCCATTGAAGTCCGCTTCCTGTAATTCATTTTTCTTCACGTGTGTTTGGTAATGCCATTAATTGTGTTTGTGCACCAATACGCGATTTTGTGTACTTGTACCTAACCCTCGCCAACATGATAATCGAGTACGAGCCCGAGTCGCTAGGACCTATGTACGGTCTTATCCGGCAAGAACTATTGAATGTGCCACTTCTACTTTACCGTGGGCGTTCCAATTGCGCAGTTCGTATGATACGATCTCAAGTATGGGCGGGTTTTCGCAATCACATATCGTGGTGTTGACTAACACATTAAATCAAGACATTTTCGATTATGTTGGGCCTCATGTCGAGTTGGTGGTATCTCCGGTTGACTATGCGGTGGCGCTTGCTACCCAATTGACTTGCCTACAACTTCCGACTCCCGACGCTCTCACTCGCTCGGGAAAATCCGGGGGCTACATTCAACGGGGCATTATTTCGAGGATTCATCGTGCCCAGGCATACCTTGACCTTTTGGCGTTTTGCAGACCTTCTTCACCATACTATATGAAGGTAACTTCGGGTACGGGTCGCGGGGCTTTGGCTCTCGTTTCCGCTTCACATGAGTCCAGTTTCAAGGTGCCATCCGATTGTTATACGATAGCAGCGCACCGGGTGCTTGGCCTCACTGCGGAGCGCGCCTCTCATGATCGGAAGTACCCTCGGTGCATTGAGACTCCCTCCGAGTCTCGCGCCCTCGCGGGTCTAGATCTTCATCGACGGTATCGGGTACCTCTATATCGGGTGAGAGGTCCGCAATTGTCGTGCTTATGGACCACATGCCCCGGTGCCCGTGCTCTTGGCACGTCATTCAGCGTCATGATCGGATTTTCCACGTGCTTGAAGAGATCATGGTTGAAGCGGGGGGCACCAAGGGGCGAGACTTGCGGTCGGAGGTCCGCCGTATTCGCTTCTCGAGATCGTCATTCGCTTCTCGGGATGTGATTTGGTTAGACACCGGCATCTTGTTGTTGATGTGACAGTTATACGTGCACCTACGAACACCAATGCTCCTCGTGTAGGTGCTCGCCTCCCACTCCCGGGCAGTCTTGCATTGGGAGCTCAGCATAGCAAACTCGATGCGGACCTCCGCACTTCCGCTTTGCTTTGCGCGCCTTCGGTTCCGACGGTCCATGACTACTATCCCTTCGCTTTGGAGGAGGGGGCCGGTTGGCGCCTATAGCAGTTGAATTGGGTGATCGCCTTACAATTTTGGTGGCGGTTCGTCGCTTACATGTGTGACGAGTACAGTCTTGCAACAGTACATTGCAGTACATTGTACATGTACTCGTTAATAATTCCAATTCGTGCTTTTCCATCGGACGGACGTACACATGTAGGTACGTCACTATTACAATATTCATAAGGGTGCTGATGCATACTGTACGACCAATACCTCCCGGTACGTACATGTACGCACAGTTAATCTAACTAGCAAGATGACGCGCCTAAGCGAGTTCTCCGACGCAGAAGGAGCCGCGTCGTGAAACTCAATGCTAGGCAGGCCGCCTCTCTAGACAGATGACGACGGTTAGACAGCCCTAACGCCTCACACGTAAGCGAAGCAAGCATGCGTAAGCTAGCTGGGTAGAAACCTATTTAAGTCCAGTGCGGTAGAGGGAGGTGACATAACCATTTAACAATTCCATTGTTCACTTACAATATATACTGCTAAAGTACATCAATGAAACATCCTTTCGACAACATCTCTCGACAACATCTTTTGCCATCTTGCAACGACAAAACTAGACAGATTAGAATTGATTTGTGCTAGCGTTTAGCTTGAGGAGGCTAACCGCCACACTAGTTTCGGAGCTCTTTGGTCGACGCACGTTTTCGCTTCCATTTGATTCGCTCGACGTTGCTTGATTGACTCGATATGGCTTCTGTTGGACCTGGACGTTACGTGGTGGTCGTGATTCATGTTGGAGGGACTAAACTGTCGAACGTTGAGCTTGTGTTACAATGTGAGCCTTGTACCGGTAAAACTTGGTTCCCGGCTGGCTATGTCACAACTAACGAAGAGCGTGTTGATGCTGCCGTTCGTGAGTTACACGAAGAAACCGGCCTTATTTTGACTCCGGATGATTTGACGCTGTTGAGTGACGCACTTGTTCGAGTTGCGTTACCTGAAGGACAACATCTTGTTTACGTGTACTCGGCTTATGTTCCCGTTCCGTTTGTTACAAGCCACTTACGTACTCCTGCTCAGCTTGAGCAGGCTGTTACTGCTCAATCTACGATTAATCCGGATGGCTCTTACGTCGTCCCGGAAACGCTTGATATCGGTGGTCTAAATCTTACGCCCGCCAAGACGGGGTTACTTCCCGCTGTGAAACATAAGAGCGAGTTACTTCACTTCGGTTACGTGACTCAATGGGAGACTTTTCGTCGTGCAGTCTATACATCTGAAGCACTCTTTCATGACGACACGACTATCCCAAGACAGTTCTTCATGTACCCCCGGTTTTCGTTGGTCGACTCTGGTCCTGTCTGGCTACTGATTCGTGGACACATTAATCGGCTGTGTGGTGAAACTCCGACGGCTTTACGTGTGTGAATGCCGATGCCTACACGGAATCTAGTTGGATTACATGTGACCCTTACGGAGACGCAACGCAAGGCTGCAATTAACTCCCCGTTTCAGTTTGGTAGCAATGCCCGTGATTTGGAGGATTGGCTCGAGGCGCAACCTCAGCGTTTTCTCTTACTCGGCATTACGGCTGACTCGTACGACTCGGTTATCTTGGTTACGTCACATTTCTCATGACATCTGAATGGGTGGTGGCTGAACCGGAAAGACCAAGCTGCTATCCCGTCTACGTTTGACCTGCTTGTCGCGGAGTTACGCAAGACTACGTTTCTCCCGAACATCCAAGATGACGCGATTAACGCTCTGCTTAACCTTACGCAGGGCAGCATGATGAGTTACGTTGTCTATACCAAGCAGTACAACGACTTCTTACGTCGGTCACGTCAGAATTTGACAGACGATGTGCAGTGCGTGCGCTTTACCAACGGACTGGCAAACTCTACGTTGAAGAATCAAGCGAAGTCACACCGGGCTTAGAAGGGTTACAATGTCACTCTGGTGGAGCTGCAAAATTTCTTGAATGACGTCTTAACAGATTCACCGGAACTTGGAAGCATGCGGTCTTCAGCTAGCCCGTCTGCTCAACCCACAAGGAAGCGCAACTCTGACGACTCACTCGTCGGAGCCTCTAAGATCTGGAAGCGCAATGGTGGTGGCCGTGGTCGAGGCCGTGGACGTGGAGGCAATCAAGGTGGAGGTCGTGGTCAAGCATCTTCAAATATTGGCCGCATTGACTTCAACGCCATTGCCAACTAAATTACACATGAAGAGCGCAAAAGGCACATGGAAGAAGGTCTATGTTTCAAGTGCCACAAGAAGGGGCATCGACTTACCTTCGACATCTCCATCGACTACAGTCGTGACACCGCCTGCAACTCTTGTAGCATGTCGTCGTCGTCAGACAAAGTAGAGACAGAGTCGTAAACATGTAGCCAAACGTTCGATTGATTGGAAACTGGTTGACTCTGTTTTTGACCCTCTGCATGCACGATTCAACTTCACAATGGAGGGATATGCTGATGATGAAGGTCTAAACTCGCACGGTGACTTACCTCACCGTTCGCCGAGTGACTCGATTCTTGAGAGGGATTAGTCAGGAGAACGGGTGTTCATTAATCCACCCTGGGAGTTGGCTGAGCCGATCGCACAGCAATTTGAGGATTGTCGTCCAACATCTCCGACATCTACGATGGCAGTTTTTGTGCTACCGAAATGGGCAAAATTCGCTCCACTGACTAAGCACTGGAAACTCTACCAAGAATTCCCAGCGAGGACACAACTTTTTACTCGCTAGTCACTGGATAACCCAGCGCAACTTGCATGAGGTGGTTGCTCCAGCTCCTTGGCATGTACAGCTGTGGTTAGTCGACGCAGATTGTGCGTTTTACGACTCAACATCACCTACAACATATGATCAACACACCTCTGTACATGTACCTCCTGACGACGCGGAAAAGTCCATCGCTACGCTGCGATAATTTTCTCCGCCGGTTACAGCCTTGCTGACTGACCTCACGGAAGCTCGACCGTTAATTCGAACCGAGCTGACTTTGAAAATCCTGATGGCGGACACCGGATTTCTGGATTAGTGGACTGCGCTGCGACGCTTGATTTAGTATTTGAGGACTTCGTACGACGCTTTGCTTTACATACTCGGAAGTCTGTGACTAAGACCCATGTTCGACTCGCCAACGGACAACGAGTGACGTCTTCGACAGGCTGTGATGTAACTTTTGAGCTGGCTCGACACGAATTTCACCGGACTTTTTACGTCTTACGTGACTTACGTGCTGCTGATTTAATCCTGGGTTTACCATGGCTTGATGACGAACATGCCTCTTTACAATTTGGTTCAACCCGAATTTTTACTCTAATGGACGGCACAGCAGTGGAGACTACACTCGAGGAACGACGCCATGAGTGTCTACTACTGTCGTCTACTAAGGTTCATTGAAATTGAAATTGAAATTGTTTACAACATGTGCCGGCAAACTGGACCGACTGCTATCTCACGGGCCACTCTACTTCGCCATACCTGACTTATTAGCAAGTTGGGCCCGGGTCTCTCCGACCAAGTACATTTCCTATCGACACACCTATCTGCAATGTGTGTCGACGTTCCTCGGGAGTTATAAAACTGTAAGCAACCGCAGTAATTGCCACAGTCCCCCCGCCTAAGCAATAACAACGTAATAATTTTGTAATCAAGAAAAACATCTATAGAAATATATCCACTTGTCGAGAAATGCAAAACTAAACTGCTGCTCGACCTTCACGATGCACGGCCCGCTCCCACCGAACCGGGGTGTCGACCAGCCTAGGCCGGTCGGCGTTCGGGAGGGACGACGGGCCAACCTAATCTAGCTCCCGCGTGACTTCGGTCTTGCCGAAGGTAGGAGGGGAAAGGCTGGCAAAAAACCCCTCCTCGCGCGGTCGCTCGTCGATCCCGCCGCTCCATCCCGTAAACCCGCCCCAAGGTCTTGCCGCGTCCACCGACGCGGCGGTCCTCCTTGTCGAGGTCCCCCGTCACCTCGAGGACAGGTGGGGGGGGCCGAGACACACAGACATAGAAAAAACTAGCGCTCTTGCCTCCGCGCCTGAATTTTCCCTGCTCATTTCCCCGGTTTTTTCTCTGTCTGGTACCCGGGTACCTGTCGGTTTTCCGGCCTGTGGCCGTACCCTCCCCCCTCTGATCGCGCGTCCACAAAGAAGCCTGTTCTTGAGCGGGGGCCTCCGCGCTCACCCGGGCCCACGCTCAAGGAATCCTAGGATTATGAAGGTCTGTCGGGGTAGTGAATGTCGAAGAGGGGGGGGGGGGGGGGGGGGGGGGCATGTCACCGTAGCCGGATCCGGCGGGCCGCGGGCGCCCGGAATTAGACAAAACCCTCCGTGCCGGGTTTTCCGGCGG
This sequence comes from Tetraselmis chui, assembly GCA_026401115.1. Classification (NCBI taxonomy): domain Eukaryota; kingdom Viridiplantae; phylum Chlorophyta; class Chlorodendrophyceae; order Chlorodendrales; family Chlorodendraceae; genus Tetraselmis; species Tetraselmis chui. The sequence goes on from JAPMLY010000963.1 coordinate 64,092, forward strand.
CGTCGACCCAAAGGGTCGTCGCCGCCAGATCGTGTTGCTCCTCCCGTCGCGACCGTCCTCCTTGCCGCCCCAGCTAACTCCTCCCCCCGGGAGATGACGCTGGACGACGTAGCGGCTCGCTAGTGAGCACCCTACCCTGGTGCTGCTCCCCAAATAGCTCGACGCCGGGTACGGACATTGTTTTTAATATCCGAAAAAAGCCCTCCGTACATGGCTTTCCGGCGGCGGCTGATCCTGAGGATCGCCGTCGCCTCATATAGCCGCTCCTCCGTCTGCGACTAGCCACCGGCATGTACCATGTCTTGCCTCACCCCTCGGCAAGGTTCGATTGGCACATGGCTGGTCGACGGCTAGAGAGCGCCCTTTCCTGGCGCTACTTCCCGGCTGGCCTCCACCAGCTCCAACACCCGCCTCCCACCGTTGATCCGGCCATACCCTCCTCGCCATCAAACGCTGCCGTAGTACATGACCCACCCCTCAAAGTAAGGTTGTATTCATGAGGATATGTACGCGAAAAACCATATCGGACGGGCCGAGCGGGAGATCTTGGCGCCGGTATTGCACAGAAATTATTTTTTTCAAAAGCCCTATGTACAGGGCTTTCCCGACAGCTGCTGATCACGCGGATCGAGCTGTCGGCCCTCTTAGCCCCCTACCGTGCCAGGCCTGGCACGGCTACGGGGTTTCTAGCGCCCACCACGGGGAGGTGAGGGGATGCCGACGGGTCTGCGAGCGCACCCCCCTCCGGGGCCGCCGCCGCTGCGCCGCCGGCGGGCGCCTACTAAGGTTCAGAAACTCATGCGCAAGACGCACCGCAGCATGGGACGTCATGCTGAATTTTACGTCATTGAACTTACGTCAGCCGCTGATTAACCAACCGACTTTCACACTAGTGAGGAGCTAACTGCAGAACAACGTGACAACTTCCGGTCGTTACTCTACGATGACTTACCGGAGTTATTGCAACCTGTCGACTCTCCACATGTAAGCCGACAGTGGGATCATCCCATTGAAACAACTGGCCCGATGCGACGCCAACGGTTGAACGGATTGTCACCTGCAGAGCGCGCTAAGCTAAATCGACAGCTCAAAGACGCCATGGAAGCTGGTCTGATCCGTCCGAGCTACAGTGAGTTCGGCTCGCCAATTCTTTTTGTGCGAAAAGCTGATGGCTCGCTACGACTGTGCATTGACTACCGTGGCCTTATTGAGGTTACGCGTAAAGAGGCGTACCCACTTCCGCGTGTGGACGACACGCTCGACGAACTTAAGGACGCGAACTTTTACACCCACCTCGGCCTCGCCTCTCGCTTTTGGCAAGTTCGAGTGCGTGACAAGGACATCCACAAGACGGCGTTTCAAACACATGATGGCTTAATGGAATGGGTCGCCATGCCGTTTGGACTGTGCAATGCGACAGCTGCGTTTCAACGGATGATGACGAATGACATACTTCGCGACTTTTTACATAAGTTCGTTATTGTCTACCTCGATGACGTCTGTATCTACAGTCGAACTCTGGAGGAACATCCGGAACGCATGCGTCTCGTTTTACAACGATTCAAGGAGGAGGGCTTGAAGTTACGCCTTAAGAAGTGCTTCTTCGGCTTGCAAGAGATGGAGCATCTTGGCTATTCTGTGTCAGCTGGTAAAATTTCGGTTTCCACAAAGAAAGTCGAGGCCGTTGCAGACTGGCCACTGCCCAAGACGCAGAAGGAAGTTCGCAGTTTCGTACAGTTCTGCAACTTCTATGCCAGATTTATTCATCATTTCAGTGACCTTACGGCTCCATTGACGGACTTACTGCGGAAGTCCCAGCCACATAAGGTTACGCTGACGCCTGCCTGTTTGGAAGCCTTTGAGACTCTCAAGTTACGGCTCATTTCCGCGCCCTGCTTGATCCTTCCGGAGGTCGGCTTGGACGCGACGTTCACCGTGGCTACAGATGCTTCAACACTAGGGATTGCAGCAGTCATGTTGCAAGACCATGGCGGAGATCTTCAACCAGTCTCTTACTGGGCGCGTAAGCTGAATCCAGCTAAGCGTGGTAACACTTACTCTGCGTACGACTTAGAAGCTTTGGCCGTATGCGAAGCTGTCAAGCATTGGAGGTGCTATCTTGAAGGATGCTCTAAGTTCCTTGTCGTAATAGACCACGACACACTGCGACATCTTCTCAGGCAACCGAACAACAGGCTGAACAAGCGGCAAGCAAGATACCTGCGGGATTTGCAACCGTTTGTGGGCTCGATGACACTTGCATATCGCAAGGGAGCTCTGAACGAAGCTGACCCGTTAAGCCGGCGTCCAGACTTCGTACCTCAGGCCACAGTTCCATTATTTTGGGATGGCGAGGTTCCGTCAGATCGAGAATTACGACGGAAGTCCAAGCTGTTGTTTGAAGACGCACAGTTAAATTTACTGTATGTTAACGCGTTGCAGCTGAGCCCTGAGTTCGCTGATCTCATTCGCGAGGGGTACTCCCAAGACTCGTTTTATGAGGACGAGGGTGAGTGGACGAAAGACAGCCGGATTGAAGCCAGAGACGGATATTTTTGGCGCCTCGATCGCCTTTGAATTCCACAGAACTCTGAGCTCCGACTGAGATTGATCAAAGAGTTGCACGAAAGTTCGTCAGCTGGTCACATAGGAGTCGCTAGCACTCTTGCTAAGCCACTCGACAGATTCTGGTGGAAACGAATTCGCCAAGATGTGAAAAAATTTGGTGAGCGCTGCGTCGTATGTCGACGAGCAAAGATTCGACCGCAGATGGCTGTGACTCTTTACCCACTACATGTTCCACCCAGACCGTGGCATACAGTTGGTCTTGACTACTTGACACACTTACCCGAGAGCAATGGCTTTAACAGTGTGCTAATTGTAGTAGACCATCTAACTCGAATGGCCCATTTTCTGCCGTGTACAGAGACTGTTACTGCCGAAGAAACTGCAACTTTGTCTTTACATGGAGTTTGCCGTTTACATGGACTACCCCGTGTGCTGATCAGTGATCGCGACCCGAAATTCGTCAGTGGCTTCTGGCATACTCTTTGGCGACGCCTCGGAACGCGCCTGAATATGTCTTCTAGTCGACATCCAGAAACAGACGGACTGACAGAACGAGTAAACAGCACGTTTCAGCAGCTTCTTCGTTGCTTCTGTTGCTATGATGGCTCTGATTGGACAACGCTACTACCACAAGTGGAATTCGCGTACAACGCCTCACGCGCACTCGGAATTGAGCACACACCGTTTGAGGCTAATTTTGGATTCTCTCATGAGGAGCCCCCTGACATGTTGTTCATCATACGACCGTCAATTCCAGTTTCACAAGACGCAACAGCACGATTGAGATTGTTACATGAAGTACATACTCTGGTACGCTCAGGGTTACAACTACACAAGGATCAAAAAAAACGCATCCTACCGTCACTAAAGACAGTAAAACGATCCAAAGTACTACTAAAGTACTACTGAACCTCAAAAAACGGGGATGGATCGGTAGCTCGAATGAGCAACACCGATCGTCTTCGCTCTGGGCCTGGCCTCCCATCGAGCGCAAGACTGGTGGACAGGACCGCTGAACAGCGTGTACCATACACCTCTCCCCACCCGAGCCTAGCTCAAAATGGTCAGTGGATCCGTAGCGACACCAGACGGTACACACTCAAAGGCGCAGCTTTCAGGGATTTGAATTTCATCCCCCCGACAGCTATCGCGCCATCCACTTCGAATACCACACATGTACCCGTCAAAGTACTGCGGAACCCTCGCGATACACATCGCTTACAAAACCCCTCTCTCCCAGAGGCCGGCGCGCTCTATCGCGCCCCTCCGAGCGTCCGGACATCACTGTCCGCCGCCAACATCCATCAAACCCAGGTCCCATCAGGCCTGGTCGCGTGCCGCCAACACGCGCACTACTCTCAAACTTCGACTCCAAAAGCCACACACACATCAACTACTTATCCTCCACACTCGACATCCTGCTCGACTACCATGTCTTCAAACCCCACCCCCCCCCCCACCTACAAACAGGTGCTCGTGAGGGATCCCCCGCTCCACGGCCGCTTCACGGACTTATACCACCCCAGGAACAAACTCGCGGGTCACCCCTTGACCCCGTTCCTCTCGACCTCTCAACTTCCCCACCCCCAACAGATACTGGGAACACCTATGGACCCCCTCCCACTCCGTCGCGGACTCCAAACCCCCCTTGTCCTGTCCATCCCGCGGTCAACTGAAAACCCCGGACAGGCCGACGACTTCTCCACCAGAATGATCGACACGCTCCTCCTTACAGGCCAGTACTCCTCCACCCCCCCTCACATAGCCCGCTTCTGGCTCCATGGAGTCTTCATGCCGGACCCGCCGCACCCCGACCCGATCGCATCCGCTTGCTCGGTGGCCCGTCGCTGGCTCCTCGAATGCGTCAACGACCTCACCGATCTCCCCAACCGCATCAAAAATATAATCGGCAAGGAACTCGTCCACCACACGCGCTGGTCAGCGAACTCCTCTCGCACACACCACCCAACAGCCCCGAAAAGCGACGATCACACCCCCCTACCGGTCGAACTCCATTCGGGCTTCCAGGAGGTCTGCCTGGCTATCCCCACCTCCTGTATAACGGTAGGACTCCTGTACCAACTAACTTCACACCAGCGTGAATTTAATTCGGCCGGTCCAGTGCCCCCCTCTCTCACCTCCTCCCCTTCACTATTGCGACAACTGAGTCAGCAGAAAATTCGCTTCCTCCGCGACGCCTCAGCTCCTGCAGTCTCAGGTCGTCGTGTGAAAATCCGATCCCCCCTGTTCTCCGGTATCACCGGCCAAGAGGTGATCGCCCTCCTACAGGACCTCCTCACTTCCGACCTCACAGCGGCTCTCACCTCAACCGGATCAGCCCCCTCGACTCACCCACAATGCAGACTAGAGGACCTCCCCGAACAAGCGCAGTTCATCCTTCAATTCGCGGACGCCATCCAACCGCTGGACACCCCAACCCCGATCGAGGCCGACCCCTCCTCATTCTGGGTGAATATCCTCCACCTGCCCAAGAATCCCATTCATTCACAATCCGGTCCTGTATCCCATCCCATTTTTTCATTCACACCCCCTGGAACCGTACCCCCTGACAATCACCTTCACACCATCACCATCACACCCCCCCCCGTCTCTGGCCTTGTTCCCGGCATCTCATGGGCTGACACATGCCTCACCACAGTCCTGATACAGTCCCGCCACTCTCTCTCCCTCCCAAGCATACATCCCGACGGCACTATTCCCCCATCACACTGGCTACACACCCTCCTGTCCCAAACAGCCACCGAATACCTCACACACAACACACCCACAACCACCCCCCCCCCCAACACCCCCCCAGCCTCTATCACTACACAACCCTGAAAAAGTTCCCGGATGGCTCATACTTTCGCTCACACCCCTCCAACTCCCCCACCATCACCACCAGCATACAAATCTCCCTCAGCCCCGAAATGTACTGCATCCTCATCTCAACCAACGGCACTATCACGGTCCCACTGACCCACACATACACCCATCGAGGCGCTCGCACTCAATCCTCCTGCTCCCTCATCATCACTCCACACCACTACTCCACGTTCGGCAAAGCCCGTCTCACAGACCCCATTTTCACCACCCCCCCCTCCCCACCCCCTCTCACCATCACTAAACGACACACACTTCACCGCAACCCCCCCGCCCTTCTCCTCCAATGGTCCCGCCACCTCACAGACAACCACGTTCCCAGCCAATGGGACCTGGACCCATCTGACTTCCAAATGCAGGATGACACTGACCTACCCCTCGACCTCTCCTCCCTCCCAGACATACAACTCACCACCACCCCGGCCCCCCCATCCCATACCACATGGTCCCTCCACCAACCTACCGCCTCACAACCCGCCTCTACCTCCTCCTACCACGGCCACCCACCCCCCTACCCTCCAGCCCCCACCACGATTCCTCCGACCACTCTCCACCCTCTCCCCACTATCACAGACGACTCCTCTGGCCCCATGGACTCCTCCACCTCACCACCCCCAGCCCCCCCCCTCACTCAACCACCCACCCACCTCCCCGACCCCCCCAACCCTACTTACACCTTCGCCCCCCCTCCTACCTGCCCCATACAACTCACCCCTTCCTCCCCTGCACCGCTCTCATCTGCCGCCTCCCCTCCCCGCCCCCGCCCTCCCACGGACCCCTCACTCCGACCTGCGCCCCCCACCGGAGTAACCAAGCCTTCTCGTCCCCCCCGCAAGCAACCCTCCCGGTCTCCCCCACCCCACGCCCCCCCGCACCCCTACCTCACTCACCAACAGGCCCTCCCTTCCCCCCCACTCCTTCCCGACCACAACCCCCCCTCCGCCACTGCTATTCCCCTCCGTCCTGTTGACCCAGCCCACCTCCCCCTTCCAACCGGCTCTCCTGATGAAGAAGAACTCGACCTCGACGGCTACTCGGACCTACCGGAGGACGACTCGGAGCCCTCAGGCACTCAACCGGCCAACACCGCCTCCCCCAAGGCCAACCCCCACCACAGGTCACCCCCGGCCAATCAGGCCGACTATCATCATTAGGTCCCCCCAGGACGAACCCGAGGTTAGACCCCGCACCCCCCTCCACACTCCCCAACCCGGCATCCGCAGACATACTGTAAACACAGCAGATAGCTTCGCTCTCCCCGCCCACTTTACCCCCCGCACCCGCTGCACAACGATGCACAACTTTCTATTCGATTTAAACCTTGAATACGGCATCCCCACCCCCATCGGCTGCCTTGATACCTCTGCCGCCCTCTCCTTCCAATGGGGTCAATACCAGGACCTCTCCAACCTTACCTGCCTCGCTTCCGCAATAACCAAACTCCATTCGACTCCCGCCGCCTCATACACGATTATCACCAACAACGAAGTAGACAACCACTTTCACAACTCCCAATACCCCAGCACCTGGACAAACCTCGCCAACCGCGGCTTCCCCCCCTGTCCGGGGACGCCCAACCACTCTCTCCTTGTCCTCACATGGCAAAACTCTCACTTCGGCCTCCTTCACATTACTCACTCCTCCGCCACCTGGATAGACTCTCTACACCACCCCCCCCCGTCCGACCTCCTCGCCCGCTCTCTCAACCTCCTCTCCGAATGGAACTCCTCTCCCCCCCCTCCTGTCGGCACCCTCCATCTCCTCAACCCGCCTCGCCAAAACGACACCGACAGCGCGTGGTCGTGCGGCACCCACGCCCTCCTCCACACCTACTTCATCGCCACAGCCCCCCCGGACCAACAATACAACCCCCCCTCCTTCGACCCCCGGTCCACCGTATACTCCCTCCACACTCTCCTATGGAACCACACCTTCCGCTCCGCCCCCCTCCCACAGGGACGACACCACCTCCTCGCCGCCTTACAACCCCCCACACAACCCTCCCCCCCCACACATCCTCCCCCTGCTCTCTCACCTCCCTCACCCCCTCTCATCCCCCCCCCCTTCCAACCCCCACCCGTCGAACGACCCCCCGATGACCCCCCCCGCATCCCCGCCTCCCTCCCCTCCCCCATCCTCCCACATCACACATCCCAACCATTACACTTCATCAACCTCAACACCCGCGGACTCCACACCTCCATCATGGATGTTGAACACCTCTCCACCTCACACCGTCCGGACATTCTTATCCTCACCGAAACCAACCACGACACCCACAAATCGCGCTGGCGCATAGCCCTCCCCCAATACCACCTCAAAAGCTCCCGCCCTTGCTACTCAACTGTGCCCCTACCCAATGCAGGCGTTCTCTTCGCGGTCCGCAGAGCCTCTTTCCAGTCTGCCACCGTGCTAACTCCACCCCCCCACCTCATCCCCCATATTGCCGGCCTAAAAATCGTTCCCCACTCAGGCACCCCTTACCTACTTATCGGCGCTTATATGCCCCAGCTCTCCACCCCACAACTGACCCGCCTCTACGCGGAGGTTGCAGCCTGGGGCCTCCGCTTAACGGACGACCACCCGCACCACCGCACTCTCTGGGGAGGGGACTTCCAATCCACCACCGACACAGGTACAGGACAACCCGCCTTCACCTCCCTACTCAAATCCCACCTCCACCCCCTCCACGACCCCATCCCCACCTTTCCGCGAAGCGGAGGCTGTCTCGACCACTGGCTCACCACAACCCCTTCACCTACCACCCTCTCACCATCCTCCTGCTCGATATTCCCCTCCCCCTCCCACTTTACTGATCACTCTGCAATCCACCTCGTCATCCCCGCCCCCTCCTCCCTCATGGCTCATCCCCCCCCTCCCCATACCCACCCCCACACACATCACACAACGCGCAAACTCAACTTTCGACTTCCCCTCACACCCGACCACATTCAAACATACCAAACCAGCACCCCAGACCTCATTAACCAAACGGCCGCCCTACACGCAGAAATACTCAACACCTCACACACCTCGGCCTCCCCCGACACCCTCGACACCCTCGCCTCACAATTCACCACACTCCTCTCCCAACACATGAACCACGCAGCCACAATCTGGCCCCTCCTCCCTGACAAGAAACCCCGACCACCCCAAACGTCCCTTGACCCTACTTGGTTACCAAAGAAAACGCGCACTCACATCCTCAAACTCCGTAAATGCAGTAAAAATAACGGCCCCCTCCCCGTCGCCCAAGCCCTCTTAAACACAAATGAATATCTCTCCCCTGACGCCATTCAACAACAATGCCAAGCACGCATACGCCAGCTCCTTCGCGCCACCACAACGGATAAGATAAATACCATAAAAACTCGGGTCAACGCGGCCTACGACTCCTGCCCCAAACTCTCCCACCGCCGATTGAAAATTAAAAGCGGCCTCTTACCACCAGCCGGCTCAGCCTCCACCCTCCACCGCATTACCACACCAGACAATACCACCGCATCCTCACCCTCCGCCGTCATTGATGCGGTACATTCTCACTTCGCCACCGAACTCAGCTGCGCCACCCCACGCGAACTACCCACCCCCCCGTGGGAACTCCCCGATAACCCCGACACCTTTACCATCGAACCTCGCGGCGACCCCTCTCTCACCCTTGCCGACATGATTACCCGCGACACCTTCGATAAAACCCTCAACTCCCTAGGTACCGGCAAAGCCCCTGGCCCCGACGGCATCCCCAATGAAATAATCAAATTCCTACCACCGACGACCCGCTCCGCCCTCTTCTCTCTCCTCTCCCTCCTAGCACACAAATCCTACACCCCTCCAGATTGGTGCCACAGCACAACATGCCTGCTACATAAAAAAGGCGACCCCTCCCTCCTTGATAACTACCGCCCTATCGCCCTCATGAACAACCTCCTCAAACTATGGACAGCACTAATCAAAGACGCAGGCTCGAAATACGCCGAGACCCACGGCATTCTCAGTGACCAACAGGACGGCTTCAGACAACACCGCAGTATCCACGACGCCCTCTCCTCCCTCATCATGACAATGGAGGACGCGAAACTCCACAGCAAAGACATCTACGTCATGTACGCGGATTTCAAAGGCGCATTCAACGCCGCGGACCACCGCATCATGTTCAAACACATGCGCCAACTCGGTATGCCCCTCACCTTCGTCGACACATGTGAACACCTCTACGGAGTCTCCACAACAGACTACATTACCCCCCATGGCCCCACCCCTTCTATAGACATTAACCGCGGAACCCTCCAGGGCGACACCCTCTCCCCCTTCCTATTCACCCTCTTCCTTGAACCCTTTCTTCGATGGCTCACAGTGGGAGGTCGAGGCTACCGCCCAGGCCCCCCCGCTACTAACGCAGACCCCACAGAACCCACAGCCACATACCCAGGACACGGATTCGCCGACGACCTCAGCATCGCTACGGGCTCGACCCCCAACATGACCATCCAGCTCAGAAAACTCTCCCTCTTCAGCGCCTACACCGGTATGACGGTCAACATCCGCAAATGCTGCATCACCGGCGCCCTCTGGCGTACAGGCAACGCCCTCACCCGCGCCAACACTACCCTCCTTGCATCCCGCCTGCAAACACAGTTCATCTCCCTAAACTCCACCCCGGCCCCCATCCCCTCCATTGGCCCCAGAGACACATACCGCGTCCTAGGGGTAGAACTAAACACCTCCCTCACCTTCACCAGACATTGGCACGAACTCAAACGTACCACTGCATCCCTCATCACCGCCCTTTCCACCTCCCCACTAACTCAATCCCGCAGAATCAGAGTCATCCGTGGCCTCCTCATCGGAAAACATTTCACCCTCCAGCTCGGCCTCTTCACCGACTCCCAACTCGACACTCTCGAAGGACAAATCTGCCGCGCTCTCCGCTCCGCCGTCTCCTCGGTACGTAACCTCCCCCGCACCGCCCTTCACCGCCCCACATCAGACCTCGGATACGGCCTCCCCTCCCTCAAAGCCCACGCCGCACAACTCACAGTATGCCACTTACATAAAATCATGAATGCCTCAGGCTATAGAGGCCACATGGCCCGCGCCCACATACGCACCCTATCCAAAACGTATTCCCACTGGCCCTCAGAATCCATCATGTCAACCTGTTACACTCCACCCACACTCAAGTGCTTAGTCAGAGCTCAACGCGACGCGAGCACCCTATTCCACAACATTCCCCCACTCTCCCTCACCAACCCTATCGCCTCCACAATCCGTGCCCACTTCACCACTCAAGACAACGCCCTCCTCACCTCACTCCGGGACAAAGCCACACACATCACCGACCCTCACACATACAAACAAGCCTACTGCGATTTCTCCCCCCGCAAAACACACGCCTCCCTCCTACCCCGACTCACCCCCCTCTGGAAAAACAACATTACCACATGGCCACAAGTCCTCCTCAGAGCCACCTCATCCTCATTCATCCTCAAATCATGCAAATCCATCACCACACTCACGGGGTCCACCACCCCCCTCTCAGTTCCCATCCGCCTCCTCGCAGCAATCCTCACCGAACCCCTCGATACTATACACAACCGCCTCCCCATCACAAGCCTCAATACCAACCAAGCATCCCCCCCCACCACTATACATCCCTCGTGGATCCCCCTCCTCTCCCCTCACCTCCCCCGTTCACCCCCCACCCTCCAATCCGGCATCTGCACCTCCCACACCACTCACTCCACCCCCACCGCACCCACCACACCCTTAGACACAGAATACCTCACCCCCTCCGACCACCACTACCCCCCCTGCGACGTAACACGCATCATCTCCAAACACAAAGACACAGAATACGGCCAAACGCAGTACATGGTCGAATGGGCCCCGGAACACCTCACGGAATGGGACATTCAGCTACAACTCGACGACGGCTTCCGCCTCATCTCCTCCACTCCCACATCGGTATGCCTCCCCTCCCCCTCCCCCACCACATGCTCCATCTGTCATGACCCCCTGCACACAGAACCCTCCTCCACCTGCTGCACATGCCCGCACTATGCCATACACTCCCAATGTCGCCCAGCTCAAGGACCCACCACATGGCAGTGCGAGTGGTGCGCTCGCGGCCAACGACACGACCTTACCCGCCTCCACGAAGTGCAGTGGGCCCCGTGCCTACAACTCCACGACACCATCAGTGAGACCCCCTCCGGCCCCACCGCCCTTACCGCATTTAACTCCGGCTATGTCCCCTCCACCGCACCCATTTTGCCAAAACCCGGACCCCCTCCGTGGTCACACCCACTTATCACATTCAACCATGACCCCATCAACCCCGACCTCGACATGCTCCCTACCGGTAAATTCGCTATCCACGCACACCCATCACTCCACGACACCACCATACTCTGCACTCCCGACGGCCGCGCAGTTACTACCCTTAACGGCCCCCGCGTCCGCCACCTCTACCAACTCTTTCGCCCCGACCTCTCGCAGCATACGTTCGAAGAGGAGGTCTATCACCTCCTCACCCGTCTAGGTTCCCGCTCAGAAATCCACTCACCCACGCCCGCCACCACCACCCGAAATAGATGGGCCACTAGAGAAGACCTCCTCACAGCCCTCCGTCACACATTCCGCATCCAGACAGAACTCTACTCCGACCCCCTCAATAAATCCCTTCACTCCCACACATACCACTCCCTCTATCCCGAAGATATAGTCTTCTCATCCAGCGGTAGCAATGCCCCGCACACCTGGCAAGGCACCAACATAGCCAACCCCGAATACGACCACGAATGCATGAGACGAGCCATGGAACACGCAATCACCAGCGCACACCTCACAGCCCCTCACACACCCAGCGCAACCATCCTCATCCTTCCCCGATGGGAACACACACCCTACCGCCACTCCAAATACATCAACTCCCCATACACCCACCACCTTTACACCCTCCCCAATGACGCAAACACATTCCTACCCCCCGACCAACACACTGGCAACCCCACCCCCACCCCATTCGGCACACGATGGATGGTCGACATATACCTCGTCGCCAACCCCCTCGCACTCTCCACCCTCCCATCACCCACAGCCATGACCGCACTGCACAACACTCTCGAATCCATCTACGACACTCACATCCCCAACCCCATCATCACCCCCCCTCCTCCACACCTCATTGTCACCTACTCACCCCACTCAGCAGGTATATACCACCGCCCCCCAAACCCAACTCACCCCCTCACATACCCCCTCCCGGACCGCGTACATCTAACGTACCCCCCCACCAGAGGCACTCTTGCTTGGAACTGGCAGGACTTCGTATACACAGACGGCTCGAAAAAAGGCAGCTCGACCCCCCTCGGAGCAGCAGCTACCCACCCCGCCTCGGACACCAAAGTCAAAATCCTGGTGACCTCTACCCCTCCCTCCCATACAATAAATCGTGCTGAATTAGCTGGCATAGATGTAGGCCTCCAATTTGGCCGCACCCACCTCCTCACAGACAGTGCGTGCTCCCTCCGCCTCATACAAGGCTACTTAAACTGCCCTTCCGCTTACCGCCACAACATTCATCGCGACACCCTCTCATCTATCACACACACCCTTAAAACCCGCTGCGAAGCAGGCATCCGTACACACCTCGGCAAAATCAAAGCCCACAACCACTCCCTAGGCAACGACCTCGCAGACACCCTCGCAAACCAAGTCGCGGATGGTCACCCACCCGACACTTCATACACCACAGGTTCTGAAGTCACAATAGGCCACTGGACATGGCCATACACCCTCCTCCCACAAACCCTAGGGGACCCCATACCCTACAGATACACCAACCTCAAATCCGACGCACACACCTACAGCACAAAACACACACACACTCCTCTCTCGCAAACAACCAAACACGGAGCCCTCCTCGCCCGCGCCGCGAAGGACGGCGCCGATTTTTCTTACCACAAAAAACACTCAACCCTCACAAATATCCAGTTCACACACAAACAAGAATTCATGTGGGGCGTCCACAACACCCGCCTACTTACTCACAACCCCACCCTGCGCTGCCCCCTATGTGGTCAATTCACCAGCAACGGCCACATGGCCGGTAACTGCCCCTCCATGTCTGGTCTAAGACAGGACCGACACAACAGCGCTCTGCAACTCCTACTCTCCCTTCTGGAACGCCACAACGGAGGACGCTGGGAAACCATCACCGCAGACTTCGGTAACAAACCCATAAAATCGTTTGCTTCCCCCACCCCTGCCCACACTCCACTTGATTGCCACCCACCTCACCCCACCCACATGCCCACCCGACTTGTTGCTGCTGACGAAGGTCTCTCGCCTGACTCCCTAACCTCATGCCCCGCCGTCCTCCCCCCTGAGATTCTCCCCCCCCTGCTTCGTCCCCCTGCACACAAACCTGACTTCATCCGCATCCTCGAACCCCGATTCGTTGGTCACTCCAACGGTCGCCGTCGATACGCGTCCATAAAAAAGATTCAGATAGGGGAATGGAAGTACTGCACAGACAATAACCTCTCGCACACAGCTGACCTCATACACACCAAATACACACCCCTTGCGAACGCCATCAGAACCCACTGGCCAGGCACAGTGGTCGACATCCTCCCCATAGTCATGAGCCGCACCGGTACACCGCACTCCTCCACCATCACGAGTCTCACCTCCCTTCTCACCACCCGCACCGACCCCCCTGATAAACTCGTCTCCAAAGCACGCCTCGACACATCTCGCATTCTTACACAACTCCATACGCATACCGTCCAATGGCTGCATCACCTCCTACGCATATACCGCATCAAATCCCGCACGACCTCCCGCCACGCATCCGCACATTGCCTCCACGCACGACCCTGACTGCACACGTCCTTCACCTCTACTTGCACCCTCCCCGGGGGGAGTAAAACCCCCGAACACCCTTGGAGAGGTTGGCTTAGGTGGTTAACGGTCTAGCCCTGACTTGTAAGTTCCCTGTATGGCATAGTTGGGAGGGCCCAGAGACAGCAGCCGACGCATCCGGCTTTTGGTGAAAAACCGGCGCATACGGTACATGTTGTAAACAATTTCAATTTCAATTTCAATTGTTCCATCCTTGGGAGGACGGCGGTACAGCTTGTGTGCGGTTGATTTCCAGAGCCGTTTCATGCTGCATGATGCGGTCCGCTCCAAGGACGAGGCTCCCGCCTCGTTCCGTCGCATGTTGACTACCATCCGCTCTCTTGGGCACACGGTTCGTCGTCGTCGGGTGGACAATGACACGGTGTTCTTAGGTGCTGCCTTCCGAAACCTCTTGGATGAGTTCAACATCGCTGTGGAGATCACTGCCCCTTACGCGCATTGGCAACATGGCCGGATTGAGCGGCAGTGGGGGACATTGGTCCCAATGGCGCAGTCAATGATCCGGCAAGCCGCGCTGCCTAAATCGTATTGGGCTCTAGCGATGGCCGCTGCCGTGCATGTCCGCAATCGTGTGCATAGTAGCGGAGCCGGCGGTGTACCTTTCACCTTGGCGACCGGTAGACGAGCTGATCTGAGCTCCATGCGGGTCTTCGGCTGTCCGGCCTATGTCCACGTTGACAAGTCTCAACGCCACAAACTTGACGATCGCGCGTGGAAGGGTGTCTTTGTGGGCTACGCTTCCGAATCCCCTGCGTGGTTGGTGTACAATCCTGCTACTCGTCGGGTGGTGAGCAGCCGTAACGTGGTGTTCGATGAGGCTGCAGTCCTCTCCATGGGGGAGAGCAATGCGGAGCAACGCACTGATGATGAAGAGGACAGCATCCCGCGCACCATGTGTAGCGAAGAACGGGATACACCTTCGGGGGAGTCGCCGCTACGGGAGTCGCGGCAGCATTCCTGGTCGACGGAAGATGAACGGGACATGCATTCGGGGGAGACTCCACGTCCAAAGTATAATCTTCGATCCACTGCCGCACCACAGCAATGCGTACCCAGTCCAAGGTATAATCTCCGTTCAGCGGGCGCTTCGGGAGATAGATGGACTACGGGAAGTACCGCGGCTATTAAGTCATCCAGCAGCCCGACCGTTCAAGAGCCGGTGTCATACAAGCAAGCGCTGAGGAGTCCCCAATCGGGGGAGTGGGAGGCAGCTATCAAGAGCGAGTACGACTCACTTGTATCTCGGAAAACCTGGATATTGGTCCCTTGTCCTGCCGGTCGCAAACTCGTAGATTCCAAGTCGGTGTTTAAGCTGAAGCGCGATGCCAATGGACAGATTGCAAGGTACAAAGCAAGACTTGTAGCTCGCGGGTTTACTCAGGAGAAGGGTGTGGACTACCACGAGACCTTCGCTCCCACAGTGAGGGTGATTTCTATTCGAACGTTGCTCGCGCTTGCTGCTTATAATGATTGGGAGGTGGAGGAGCTTGATGTGGTGACGGCATTTTTGGAGGCCGATATCGAGGAGGAAATCTACATGAGGCAGCCGGAAGGATTCCGTCACTTCGACATCAATGGAGAGGAGCGAGTGTGCTTGTTGAAGAAATCATTGTATGGCCTCAAGCCAGCTCCTAGGAACTGGAATAAGACCATCACAGCATGGCTAGAGGAGTATGGCTTTACCCAATCCAAGGTGGATCCCGGCATTTACGTCTTCATCAAGGAGGGTGAGCTTTATGTCTTGGCGTTGTACGTGGACGACAACATCATCGTCGGACCAGCGGGTAGCTTCATCGTTGGGTTCAAGTCGGCTTTCGGCAAAAGGTTCAACGTGCAAGACCTCGGTCCAGTGTCTTGGTTGCTTGGCATGACAGTCGAGCGTGATCGTGGCAGCCGGACCATCAGGATTGGACAACAACAATGCGTCTTAGATATGTTGGAGCGCTTCAACATGATGGGATGCAAGCCAGTTGGCTCACCTATGGCGGTCGATGCTTTGAGCAATTGTGTGGAGACATCGACATCAAGGTTGCCTCCCGGTCTAGTGCCGTACCAAAGCTTGATCGGCAGCTTGTTGTACGCTTCCGTAAGCACACGGCCCGACATCACCATGGCTGTTAGCCACCTTAGTAGGTACATGTCCGACCCCTCTCAGTCACATTGGGAGCAAGCCAAGAGGGTGCTCCGCTACCTCAAGGGGACCGCAGATTCGGTGTTGATGTACGGTGGCGCACCCTCATCAAAGGTGGTAGGATGGTCAGATTCTGACTACGCGAGTGATATTGGCGAGCGGCGCTCTCGCACGGGGTATGTGTTCATGCTCAACGGTGCAGCGGTGAGCTGGAAAAGTCAGCGGCAACAATCTGTGGCGTTGTCGACAGCGGAGGCAGAGTATATGGCGCTGACTGCGGCCACTCAGGAGGCGATGTTTTTGAAGCAACTACTCCACGAGTTTCACCAAGACTCCGGGTCTCCCATCACAATTCACGAGGACAATCAGAGTTGTATTGCACTCAGCAAGAATAGCATTACGACCGGACGCAGCAAGCATATGGACGTGAGGTACCACTTCTGTCGGGAGAAGGTGGAGAGCGGAGACATCGAGGTGCAATATTGTGCGACGGAGAACATGCTTGCTGATGTGCTTACCAAGCCATTAGTGAGTGCAAGGCATGGCAAGTTGTGCAATGCCATCATGGGATTGCCTGCGTAGCAAGGGGGAGTGTTGCGAGACATGGTTTTGTGTGGTAATCAAGTTGCTACACAGCAATGTTGGTCGAGTAGCATCGTGATAGTACGGCTGTGACTCAGCACAATAAGATGATAAGCCAATCAACAATAGAGAGGATTAGGTTGCTGATAGTGGCAAGTTGCTGAGCGTTAGATATCATCTAAAGGCTCAGAATATATGTTGGCGTGTGCTCACCACAAGGTGAGTACGTGTTCTGTGATAGGCAAGTGCTAGGCACTTGCTGAGGGTGAGATGACATGCAGTGTCACTCACCGAGTGTAAGCATTCCTTATTGCCCCCTCAACTTTGATAGTATTGTTTCGTGTAGAGAGCGTAACTCATGGTGTGACTCTGCGTAAGGTTTAGCAAAGGGTTAATCGCGTCATCTTGGATGTTCGGAAGAAACGTGGTCTTGCGTAACTCCGCAACAAGCAGGTCATAGGTAGACGGAAAGCTGCTTGGGTTTTACGGTTCAACCACCACCCATTCAGATGTCCTGAGAACTGAGACGTAACCCAGACAACTGAGTCGTAAGAGTCAGCCGTAATGCCTAGCACTAGAAAACGCTGCGGCTGAGCTTCAAGCCAATCCTCCAGTTCATTAGCGTCGCGACCAGATTGTAACGGGGAGTTAATTGCAGCTTTACGCTGCGTCTCAGTAAGGGTCACATATAGGCCAGCCAAGTTCCGGGTAGGCATTGGCATTCCTACACGTAAATCTGTCGGCGTTTCACCACTCAGCTTATTGATGTGTCCACGAATCAATAGCCAGACATGACAAGAGTCGACCGTCGTAAACCGGGAGAACATAAAGAACTGTCTCGGAATAGATGTGTCGCCTTGAAAGACCGGGCTGTGTGAGTAGACTGCTCGACAAAAAGTCTCCCATGGAGTCACGTAACCGAAGTGAAGTAATTCGCTCTTGTGCTTCTCAGCACGAAGTAACCCCGTTTTAGCGGGCGTAAGGTTAAGACCGTCAATGTTAATTGATTCCGGGACGACGTAGGTACCATCCGGATTAATTGTCGACTGTGTTGTAACAGCCTGCTCAACCTGAGCAGGTGTACGTAAGTGGCTCGTAGCAAACATGACAGGGACAGAAGCCGAGTACACGTAAACAAGCTGTAGAGTGTAGACCTTCAGGTAACGCGACTCGAACATGAGCGTCACTCAACAGCGTCAAATCATCCGGTGTCAAAGTAAGACCGGTTTCCTCGTGTAACTCACGAATAGCAGCGTCCACATGTTCTTCGTTAGGTAAGACAAAGCCAGCCGGGAACCAAGTTTTACCGGTACGAGGCTCACGTTGTAATACCAGCTTCACGTCCGACAATTTAGTTCCTCCAACATGAATTACCAACACCACGTAATGTCCATGTCCTACAGGAGCCATCTCGAATCAATCAGGCAATGTCGAGCGAATCAAAGAGCAACGAAAACGTGCGTCGACCAAAGAGCTCCGAAACCAGTGTGGCGGTTAGCCTCGTCAAGCTAAACGCTAGCACAAATCAGTTCTAATCTATGTAGTTCTGGCGTTGCAAGATGGCAAAATGATGTTGTCGAGAGACGATGGTGAAAAGATGTTTCACTGCTGTACTCAAGCAGTATATGTTGTAAGTGAACAATGGAATTGTTAAATGGTTCTGTCACCTCCCTCTACTGCACAGGGCTTAAATAGGTTTCTGCCCAGATAGCTTACGCATGCAAGCTTCGCTTACGTGTCAGGCGTTAGGGCTGTCTAACCGTCGTCATTTGTCCTGAGACGCGGCCTGCCTAGCATTGGGTTTCACGACGCGGCCTCTTCTGCATCGAAGGACTCGCTTAGGCGCGTCATCTAGCTAGTTAGATTAACTGTGCGTATTTGTACGTACCAAGAGGTACTGGTCGTATTGTAGCATAAGCACCCTTATGAATATTGCAGTAGCGACGTACCCACGTTTGTACGTCCGTCCTATGGAAAAGCACGAATTGGAATTAGTAACGAGTACATGTACAATGTATTGTAATGTACTGTTACATGACTGTACTCGTCACAAATGACCCCCCGTTTGCAAACAAGTGAGGGTCCCCTCGTTCACCACCTCTTCACAAATGGGGTGATTCTATTAACGGGTGACTTTACATATGAGGTAAACCCTCTGATTACAAGTAGGGGAATTGCGCACCACCCGGTATGGAAACGGGTAACACAAGCAAAGTCCTCCGTGTATAAATGCGTAATATGATTCTGCCTTGTTTACAAACGGGTGTATTTTTAAACCCCATGTTTGCATACATGGAACACGCGTCACCAGTTTGTAAATGGGGTTTTAGGTGCACCCCCGTTTTTAAATGGGGTATCTTGTTTGCAAACGGGGATTTTGCATCCCCTTTTTGTAAATGGGGGCCATGTTTGCAAACGGGCGGGGGGGGTCGCACTCGGGCGGTAACACATGTACTGACAACGACTTAATGCTATAATCGCTTCAATTGTTTTGCGCCCCCGGGATATGGGAATGGCAGAAAAACACGCACCGGGACCCTCTATAGACGGCGTTTTGCAAGCACGACTGAGAGAAGAAGTTCGAAACAAACCTCAAGCTCAACATCGATCATGATCCCGGGTAGGCGATGCTCGTGTGAATGCATTGTGTACCATTGTACGAGAACCGTACCGTAGTGCGCTAACCCCACATGAGGCCAGTGTTGGAGTTTCACCAACTAAGACCTTCCGATGACATGCAAACAAACATGAATGCATTCCCGGCACTGACCAAGAAAGGTCTACCCTTCCCGTCCGGGCGTCGGCCCATTCGAGTAATGCGAGAAGGAGCAAGGCCCATCTCACGGAGCAAAACATTTCGGGAGCGCGATACATTAACTAAAAAGAAAGCAACATGAGGGAGGGCTTGGCGCCATTGTGACGAGTACAGTCATGCAACAGTACATTGCAAGACATTGTACATGTACTCGTTACTAATTCCAATTCGTGCTTTTCCATATGACGGACGTACAAACGTGGGTACATCGCTACTGCAATATTCATAAGGGTGCTGATGCTACAGTACGACCAGTACCTCCCGGTACGTACAGATACGCATAGTTAATCTAACTAGCTAGATGACGCGCCTAAGCGAGTTCTTCGATGCAGAAAAGGCCGCGTCGTGAAACCCAATGCTAGGCAGGCCGCGTCTCAGGACAGATGACGACGGTTAGACAACCCTAACGCCTGACACGTAAGCGCGCCAGCGCAGCAACCAGGCGTAAGCTATCTGGGCAGAAACCTATTTAAGCCCAGTGCAGTAGAGGGAGGTGACAAAACCATTTAACAATTCCATTGTTCACTTACAACATATACTGCTTGAATACAGCAGTGAAACATCTTTTCACCATCGCCTCTCGACAACATCATTTTGCCATCTTGCAACGACAGAACTAGACAGATTAGAACTGATTTGTGCTAGCGTTTAGCTTGACGAGGCTAACCGCCACACTAGTTTCGGAGCTTTATCGGTCGACGCACGTTTTCGTTGCTCATTGATTCGCTCGACGTTGCCTGATTGATTCGAGATGGCTTCTTTAGGACCTGGACATTACGTGGTGGTTGTAATTCATGTTGGAGGGACTAAACTGTCGGACGTGAAGCTGGTATTACAACGTGAGCCTCGTACCGGTAAAACTTGGTTCCCAGCTGGCTCTGTCTTACCTAACGAAGAGCATGTGGACGCTTCCGTTCGTGAGTTACACGAGGAAACCGGCCTTACTTTGACACCGGATGATTTAACGCTGTTGAGTGACGCTCTTGTCCGAGTTGCGTTACTTGAAGGACGACAGCTTACTTACGTGTACTCGGCTTCTGTCCCTGTCCTGTTTGCTACGAGCCACTTACGTACACCTGCTCAGGTTGAGCAGGCTGTTACAACACAGTCGACAATTAATCCGGATGGTACTTACGTCGTCCCGGAATCAATTAACATTGACGGTCTTAACCTTACGCCCGCTAAGACGGGGTTACTTCGTGCTGAGAAGCACAAGAGCGAGTTACTTCACTTCGGTTACGTGACTCAATGGGAGACTTTTTGTCGTGCAGTCTACTCACACAGCCCGGTCTTTCAAGACGACACATCTATTCCGAGACAATTCTTCATGTACTCCCGGTTTACGTCGGTTGACTCTGGTCATGTCTGGCTATTGATTCGTGGACACATCAATAAGATGAGTGGTGAAACGCCGACAGATTTACGTGTGGGAATGCCGATGCCTACTCGGAACTTGGCTGGACTACCTGTTACCCTCACGGAGACACAGCGTAAAGCTGCGATTAACTCACCATTGCATACTAGTCGAGACGCTAATGAATAACTGGAGGATTGGCTTGAAGCTCAGCCTCAGCGTTTTCTAGTGCTAGGCATTACGGCTGACTCGTACGACTCTGTTATCTGGGTTACTTCACAGTTCTCAGGACATATGAATGGGTGGTGGCTGAACCGTAAAACCCAAGCTGCTATTCCATCTACATATGACGAGCTTGTCGCAAAGTTACGCAAGACTACGTTTATTCCGAACATTCAAGACGACGCAATTAATGCTTTGCTCAACCTTACGCATAGCAACACGATGAGTTACGCCTTCTACACCAAGCAGCACAACGACTTCTTACGTCGGTCTCGTCAGAACTTGACAGCCGATGTGCAGTGCGTACGCTTCATTAACGGACTGGCAAACTTTACATTGAAGAATCAGGCGAAGTCACACCGAGCTCAGAAGGGGTACCATATTACTCTGGTGGAGCTGCAAAATTTCCTGAATGACGTCGTAACTGATTCGCCGGAACTCGGCAACATGCGGTCTTCAGCTGGCCCATCGGCTCAACCAACACGCAAGCGCAACTTTGACGACCCACTTGTCGAAGCTTCTAAGATATGGAAGCGCAATGGTGGTGGTCGTGGTCATGGCCGTGGACGTGGACGTGGAGGCAACAATGGTGGACGTGGTCAAACATCTTCAAACATTGGCCGCGTTGACTTCAACACTCTCGCTAACGCGATGACATCTAAGGAGCGCAAGCGGCACATGGAGGAGGGACTGTGCTTGAAGTGCCACAAGAAGGGACACCGACTGTTCCAATGCCCGGAGTGGAAGGGCAAGGCACCTATGGAACCGCCTCAGTCTAAGAAGCAATGATGGTGGCAAGGCTGTTCTACTAGCGAACTGGAGCAGCCGGCTACATCTACTGTTCGTTCTGAGACACTGCTAGCGACAAAGGTTGTCGAAACACCTTCGGCATCTCCATCGACTACAATCGCGACACCTGCAACGCTAGTAGCAGGTCGTCGTCGTCAGACTAAGCAGAGACAGAGTCGTAAACCTGTAATTAGACGTTCAATTGATTGGAAACTGGTTGACTCAGTCTTTGACCCTCTGCATGCACGATTCAACTTCACTTTGGAGGGATGTGCAGATGATGAAGGTCTAAACTCGCACAGTGACTTACCTCACTGTTCGCCGAGTGACTCGATTCTTGAGAGGGACTTGACATGAGAACGGGTGTTTATCAACCCACCCTGGGAGTTAGCTGAGCAGATTGCACAGTATTTTGAGGATTGTCGTCGAACATCTCCGACATCTACGATGGCTGTTTTTGTACTACCGAAATGGGCGAAATTTACTCAAGTGACTAAGAGCTAGAAACTCTACCAAGAATTCCTAGCTCGGACACAGCTTTTTACTCGCCAGTCACTGGAGAACCCAGCGCAACAAGAGGTGGTTGCTCCAGCTCCTTGGCATGTACAACTGTGGTTAGTCGACGCAGATTGTGCGTTTTACGACTCGACATCACCTATATAATCTGATCAACCCGACTCGGTACCTGTACCTTTTGACGACGCGGAACAGTCCATCGCTACGCTGCAACAATTTTCTTCGCCACTTACAGCCCTACTGATTGACCTCACGGAAGCTCGCCCGTTAATTCGAAATGAGATGAATGTGACAACTCCTGATGGTGGACACCTGATTTCTGGATTAGTGGACTGCGCTGCGACGCTTGATTTCATCTCAGAGGACTTTGTACGACGCTTTGCTTTACAGACTCGGAAGTCTGCGACTAAGGACCCAGTTCGACTCGCCAATGGACAACGAGTGACTTCTTCGACAGTCTGCAATGTTAGTTTTGAGCTGGCTCAACACGAATTTCACCGGACATTTTACGTCTTACGTGATTTACGTGCATCTGACTTAATCCCGGGTTTACCATGGCTTGATGACGAACATGCCGCTTTACAGTTTGGTACAACCAGGGTTTTTACACTGATGGACGGCATAGCTGTGGAAACTACGCTCGAGGAACGACGCCATGAGTGTTTGCTACTGTCGTCTACTAAAGTTCAGAAACTCATGCGCAAGACGCGCCGCAGCAGGGGACGACATGCTGAATTTTACGTCATTGAACTTACGTCAGCCGCTGAACAACCAACATACTTTCACACTAGAGAGGAACTAACTGCAGAACAACGTGACAACTTCCGGTCGTTACTCTTCGATGACTTCCCGGAGTTATTGCAACCTGTCGACTCTCCACATGTAAGCCGACAGTGGGATCATCCCATTGAAACAATTGGCCCGATGCGACGCCAACGGTTGAACAAATTGTCACCTGCAGAGCGCGCTGAGCTAAATCGACAGCTCAAAGACACAATGGAGGCTGGTCTGGTCCGTCCCACCTACAGTGAGTTCGGCTCGCCAATTCTTTTTGTGCGGAAAGCTTATGGCTCGCTACGTCTGTGCATTGACTACCGTGACCTTAACGAGGTTACGCGTAAAGATGCTTACCCACTTCCGCGTGTGGACGACACGCTCGACGAACTTAAGGACGCGAACTTTTACACACACCTCGACCTCGCCTCTTTCTTCTGGCAAGTTCGAGTGCGTGACCATGACATACACAAGACGGCATTTCAGACCCCTGATGGCTTAATGGAATGGGTCGCCATGCCGTTTGGCATGTGCCATGCGCCGGCTACATTTCAGCGGATGATGAATGACATACTTCGCGACTTTTTACATAAGATCGTGACAATCTACCTTGATGACGTCCATATTTACAGTCGAACTCTGGAGGAGCACCTGGAGCACCTGCGTCTCGTGCTACAGCGATTTAAGGAGAAGGGCTTGAAATTACGCCTTAAGAAATGCTTCTTCGGACTGCAAGAGATGGAGTACTTGGGCTATACTGTGTCAGCCGGTAAAATTTCGGTTTCCACAAAGAAAGTCGAGGCCGTTGCAGACTGGCCAGTGCCCAAGACGCAGAAGGAGGTTCGCAAGTTCGTACAGTTTTGCAACTTCTACGCCAGATTTATTCATCATTTTAGCGACCTTACGGCTCCATTGACGGACTTACTACGGAAGTCCCAGCCACAAAAGGTTACGCTGACGCATGCTTGTTTGGAAGCCTTTGAGACTCTCAAGTTACGGCTCATTTCCGCGCCATGCCTTATCCTTCCGGAGGTCGGCTCGGACGCGACGTTCACCGTGGCTACAGATGCTTCAACAGTGGGGATTGCAGCAGTCCTGTTACAAGACCAAGGAGGAGGTCTTCAACTAGTCTCTTACTGGGCGCGTAAGCTGAATCCGGCTGAGCGTGGTAACACTTACTCTGCGTACGACTTAGAAGCTTTGGCCGTATGCGAGGCTGTCAAGCATTGGAGGTGCTATCCTGAAGGATGCTCTAAGTTCCTTGTCGTAACAGACCACGACACACTGCGACATCCGCCCAGGCAACCGAACAACAGGCTGAACAAGCGGCAAGCAAGATACCTGCGGGATTTGCAACCGTTTGTGGGCTCGATGACACTTGCATATCGCAAGGGAGCTCTGAACGAAGCTTACCCGTTAAGCCGGCGTCCGGACTTCGTACCTCATGCCAGAGTTCCATTGTTTTGGGATGGCGAGGTTCCGTCAGATCGAGAATTACGACGGAAGTCCCAGCTGCTGTTGAACACGCGCAGTTAAATTTACTGACTGTTAACGCGTTGCAGTTGAGCCCTGAGCACGCTGATCTCATTCGCGAGGTGTGCTCCCAAGACTCGTTTTATGGGGACGAGGGTGAGTGGGCGAAAGACAGCCGGATTGAAGCCAGAGACGGATATTTTTGGCGCCTCAATCGCCTCTGTATACCTCTGAACTCCGAGCTCCGGCTGAGATTGGTCACAGAGCTGCACGAAAGTTCGTCAGCTGGTCACAGAGGAGTTGCTAGCACTCTTGCTAAAGCACTCGACAGATTCAGGTGGAAGCGACTTCGCCAAGATGTGAAAGATTTCTGTGAACGCTGCGTCGTATGTCGACGAGCAAAGATTCGACCGCAGATGGCTGCGACTCTTTACCCACTACCTGTTCCACTCAGACCGTGGCATACATTTGGTCTTGGCTACTTGACACACCTACCTGAGAGCAATGGCTTTAACAGTGTGCTGATTGTAGTAGACCATCTAACTCGAATGGCCCATTTTCTGCCATGTACAAAGTCGATTACTGCCGAAGAAACTGCAACTTTGTTTTTACATGGAGTCTATCGTTTACATGGACTGCCCCGTGTGCTGATTAGCGACCGCGACCCGAAATTCGTCAGTGCCTTCTGGAAGACACTTTGGCGACGCCTCGGAACGCGTCTGAACATGTCTTCCATTCGACATCCAGAAACGGACGGACTGACAAAGCGCGTGAACAACACGTTTCAGCAGCTTCTTCGTTGCTTCTGTTGCTATGATGGCTCTGATTGGACGACTCTGCTAACACATGTGGAATTTGCGTACAACGCATCGCGTGCACTCGGAATTGAGCACACACCGTTTGAGGCTAACTTCAAAAACTAGCATCCTACCGTCACTAAAGATAGTAAAACGATCCAAAGTACTTCTTAAGTACTACTGAACCACATAACGGGGATGGATCGGTAGCTCGAATGAGCAACGCCGATCGTCTTCGCTCTGGGCATGGCCTCCCATCGAGCGCAAGACTGGTGGACATGGCCGCTAAACAGCGTGTACCATTCACCTCACCCCACCCGAGCCTAGCTCAAAAAAGTCAGTGGATCCGTAGCGACACCAGACGGAACACACTCAAAGGCGTAGCTTCCAGGGATTTGAATTTCATCCCCCCGACAGCTATCGCGCCATCCACTTCAAAAACCACACATGTACCCGTCAGAGTACTGCGACACTCCAAAAACACACACACCGCTTACAAAAAGCCTCTTCCCCGATAGGCGGCGC
Organism: Tetraselmis chui; assembly: GCA_026401115.1. NCBI lineage: Eukaryota > Viridiplantae > Chlorophyta > Chlorodendrophyceae > Chlorodendrales > Chlorodendraceae > Tetraselmis > Tetraselmis chui. The sequence goes on from JAPMLY010000963.1 coordinate 90,449, forward strand.
GCCCCTACGAGCGTTCGGACGTCCATGTCCGCCGCCAACATCCAACAAACCCAGGTCCCATCGGGCCTGGTCGCGTGCAGCCAACACGCGCACTACTCTCAAACACCAACTCGAAAAGCCACACCCACCTCCTCTACTCATCTCCACCACTCGGAATCCTGCTCGATCGCAATGTCTTCGACCCCTACCCCCCCCCCCCCCACCTACAGGCAGGCGCTTCTGAGGGATCCTTCGCCGCATGGCCGCTTCACGGACCTCTACCATCCCAAGAACGCACTCGCGGGACACCCACTGACCCCGTTTCTCACCGCCCCCCATCTCAACCACCCCCAACAAATCTTGGGCACACCTCTGGACCCCCTTCCTCTCCGTCGTGGACTCCAGACCCCCCTGGTCATGTCTCCCCCACGGTCAACTGTGGCCCTCGGACAGGCCGACGACTTCTCCACCCGTATGGTTGACTCACTCCTCCTTACAGGCCAGTACTCCAACACCCCCCCCACCTCGCTCGATTATGGATCCACGGCGTCTTCCTGCCGGATCCGACCCACTCCGACCCGATCACGTCGGCATGCTCGTTGGCCCGTCGCTGGCTCCTCGAATGCCTCAACGACCTCACTGATCTCCCCAGCCGCATTAAAAATATAATAGGCCGGGAACTCGCCCATCACACTCGATGGACCGCGAACACCTCTCGAACACACCACCCCACCGCCCCGAAATGCGACGATACCACACCCCTCCCCGTCGAGCTCCACACGGGCTTTCAAGAACTTCGCCTGACTATTCCTACCTCCTGTATAGCGGTAGGCCTCCTGTACCAACTGACTTCACGCCAGCGTGAATTCAGTTCGGCCGGTCCAGTGCCCCCCTCCGCGACCTCCTCCCCTTCGCTCCTGGAAAAACTAAGTCAGCAGAAAATTCGCTTTCTCCGGGATGCCTCGGCTCCAGGAATCTCAGGCCGAAGGGTGAAGATCCGCTCCCCCCTATTCACCGGTATCACCGGCCAAGAGGCAGTCGCCCTCCTGCAAGACCTCCTCACCTCCGACCTTGCAACAGCACTCACCTCGACAGGACCAACCCCCTCGACCCACACCCATAGCAGACTCGAAGACCTACCCGAGCAGGCTCAGTTCACCCTCCAGTTCGCTGGACACTCCCATCCCGATCGAGCCCGACCCATCCTCCTTCTGGGTAAATATCCTCCACCTGCCCAATAACCCCATTCATTCACAATCCGGCCATGTATCCCTTCACATATTTCCATATTCACCCTATGAAACCGTACCCCTTGACCACCACCTTCACACCATTACCATCACACCCCCCCTGTCATATGCCACGTTCCAGGCTCGTCATGGGCTGACACCTGCCTCACCACAGTCCTCATCCAATCCCGCCACTCACTCTCCCTCCCCTGCATCAACTCCGACGGCACCATTCCCCCCACACACTGGTTGTACACCCTCCTATCTCAAACAGCCACAGAATGCCTCACACAACACACCCGCACATCCACCCCCCCTCCCCAACACCCCCTCAGCCTCTATCACTACACAACGCTGAAAAAGTTCCCCGATGGCTCATACTTTCGCTCACACCCCTCCAACTCTCCGAGCATCACCACCAGCATTCAAATATCCCTCAGCACCGAAATGTACTGCATCCTCATCTCCACTAACGGCACCGTCTCCATTCCCCTCACACACACATACACACACAGAGGCAACCGCATTCAATCGACTTGCACCCTCAACATCACCCCCCACCACTACTCCACATTTGGTAAGGCCCGACTCACGGACCCTATCTTCACCACCACCCCCTCTCCGCCTCCCCTCACAATCACAAAAAGAAACACCCTCCAACGCAACCCCCCAGCCCTCCTTCTCCAATGGTCCCGCCACCTCACTGACACCCAAGTCACCAGCT